>WNWK01049624.1:0-13141 GCA_009830355.1 Cherax destructor
AGCAAAAGTAACTGTGTCAACTCCCATTTTGCATTTAATTCTCCATAATTTAATCCCACCCCTCTCCCCAACACCCTAGCATTTACAACCCCATCTATAAATATATTAAACAACCATGGTGACATTACACATCCCTGTCTAAGACCTACTTTACCGGGAAGTAATCTCCTCTCTCCTACACACCCTAACCTGAGCCTCACTATCCTCATAAAACTCTTTACAGCCTTCAGTAACTTACTACCTATTCCATACACTTGCAACATTTGCCACATTGCTTCCCTATCCACTCTATCATATGCCTTTTCTAAATCCATAAATGCAATAAAAACTTCTCTACCTTTATCTAAGTACTGTTCACATATATGCTTCACTGTAAACACTTGATCTACACATCCCCTACCCACTCTAAAGCCACCTTGCTCATCTGCAATCCTACTCTCTGTCTTACCTCTAATTCTTTCAATAATAACCCTGCCATACACTTTACCTGGTATACTCAGTAAACTTATTCCCCTATAATTTTTACACTCTCTTTTATCCCCCTTCCCTTTATAAAGGAACTATACATGCTCTCTGCCAATCCCTAGGTACCTTCCCCTCTTTCATACATTTATTAAACAAAAATACCAACCACTCCAGCACTATATCTTCCCCTGCTTTTAACATTTCTGTCATGATCCCGTCAATTCCAGCTGCTTTACCCCCTTTCATTCTACGTAATGCCTCATGCACCTCCCCCACACTCACATCCTGCTCTTCTTCACTCCTAAACGATGTTCTACCTCCCTGGCCAGTACATGAAATTACCGCCTCCCTTTTTTCATCGACATTTAAAAGTTCCTCAAAATATTCCCGCTATCTACCCAATACCTCCAGCTCCCCATCTACTAACTCCCCTACTCTGTTTTTAACTGACAAATCCATTTGTTCCCTAGGCTTTCTTACCTTGTTTATCTCACTCCAAAATTTTTTCTTGTTTTCAGCAAAATTTCTTGACAGAGCCTCTCCCATTCTTTCATCCGCTCTTCTTTTGCACTCTCTAACCACTCTCTTCACCTTTCTTTTACTCTCCATATACAGTGGTACCCCGTGTTACGATGCTATCATCTTACGTTATTTTCGATAACCGATATTTATAACGTAAAAAATTTGATTGTGATTTACGATGTTTGCTTCGTGTAACGAAATTCGTACCGGACGTGTCCGCTTGGCGCCCAGCTGAGCGCGCACTCCAGGGAGCGTCAGTGTGCTATTGTTTACAAGTGAGAGCGACCACCCACCCACACCCACGCATTCATACCAGTATATTGTCATTATTCCAGTGTTTTTAGTGCTTGCAACTGCTAAATAAGCCACCATGGGCCCCAAGAAAGCTCCTAGTGCCAAGCCTGTGGTAAAGAATGTGCAGGGAGTGAAGCATTCATGCAGGGAGTGTAGCATTTATGCAGGGAGTGTAGCAGGCATGCAGGGAGTGTAGCAGGCATGCAGGGAGTGTAGCAGGCATGCAGGGAGTGTAGCAGGCATGCAGGGAGTGTAGCAAAGATGCAGAGAGTGTAGCAGGCATGCAGGGAGTGTAGCAGGGATGCAGGGAGTGTAGCAGGGATGCAGGGAGTGTAGCAGGCATGCAGGGAGTGTAGCAGGGATGCAGGGAGTGTTGCAGGGAGTGTAGCAGGGATGCAGGGAGTGTAGCAGGCATGCAGGGAGTGTAGCAGGCATGCAGGGAGTGTAGCAGGATGCAGGGAGTGTAGCAGGCATGCAGGGAGTGTAGCAGGGATGCAGGGAGTGTTGCAGGGAGTGTAGCAGGGATGCAGGAGTGTAGCAGGCATGCAGGGAGTGTAGCAGGCATGCAGGGAGTGTAGCAGGCATGCAGGGAGTGTAGCAGGCATGCAGGGAGTGTAGCAAAGATGCAGGGAGTGTAGCAGGGATGCAGGGAGTGTAGCAGGGATGCAGGAGTGTAGCAGGGATGCAGGGAGTGTAGCAGGGATGCAGGGAGTGTAGCAGGGATGCAGGAAGTGTAGCAAGGATGCAGGGAGTGTAGCAAGGATGCAGGGAGTGTAGCAAGGATGCAGGGAGTGTAGCAAGGATGCAGGGAGTGTAGCAAGGATGCAGGGAGTGTAGCAAGGATGCATGGAGTGTAGCAAGGATGCAGGGAGTGTAGTAGGCATGCAGGGAGTGTAGCATTCATGCAGGGAGTGTAGCATTCATGCAGGGAGTGTAGCATTCATGCAGGGAGTGTAGCATTCATGCAGGGAGTGTAGCATTCAAAGAAAAGGCCAGTAACCCCAGAAAAGAACTTGGTACCTGCAGTGTTAATGGAAGGGATTCCCTTCCAAACACTAGCATACTACTCCACCTTCTCCCCTCCTCCCGTCCTCCACACATCAACAACTCTTCAATAAATGTAAGTGACATGTTATTGTACAATATTTACATGTGTATTTAGGTATTATTCATTAAATTCTGTATTATTTAATGTCAAATATTTTATTTAACTACTTTTGGAAGTCTTGGACGGATTAAATTTATTTCCATTATTTCTTATGGGGAAAATTGATTCGTGTAACGATTGTTTCGCCTTAAAATATGCCCTCTCTGACGGATTAATATCGTAAGTCGGGGTACCACTGTACTCTGCTCTTCTATTAACACTTCTGTTTTGTAAAAACCTCTCATAAGCTACCTTTTTCTCTTTTATCACACCCTTTACTTCTTCATTCCACCACTCACTCCTCTTTCCTCCTGCACCCACCCTCCTATAGCCACAAACTTCTGCCCCACATTCTAATACTGCATTTATAAAACTATCGCAACTCTCTTCAACCCCCCCACTACTCATACTTGCACTATCCCACCTTTCTGCCAATAGTTGCTTATATCTCACCCTAACTTCCTCCTCCCTTGGTTTATACACTTGTACCTCTCTCTTACTTGCTGTTGCCATTTTCTTTTTGTCCCATCTACCTTTTACTCTAACTGTAGCTACAACCAAATAATGATCTGATATATCTGTTGCCCCTCTATATACATGTACATCCTGAAGCCTACCCATCAACCTTTTATCCACCAATACATAATCCAACAAACTACTTTCCTTACGTGCTATATCATACCTTGTATATTTATTTATCCTCTTTTTCATAAAATATGTATTACTTATTACCAAACCTCTTTCTACACATAGCTCAATTAATGGTTCCCCATTTACATTTTCCCCTGGCACCCCAAATTTACCTACTACTCCCTCCACAACATTTTTACCCACTTTAGCATTAAGATCCCCAACCACAATTACTCTCTCACTTGGTTCAAAACTCCCCACACACTCACTCAACATTTCCCAAAATCTCTCTCTCTCCTCTACACTTCTCTCTTCTCCAGGTGCATAAACACTTACTATAACCCACTTTTCACATCCAACCTTTATTTTACTCCATATAATCCTTGAATTTATACATTTATATTCCTTCTTTACCTGCCATAACTGATTATTCAACATTATTGCCACTCCTTCTTTAGCTCTAACTCTATTTGAAACCCCTGACCTAATCCCATTTATTTCTCCCCACTGAAACTCTCCTACCCCCTTCAGCTTTGTCTCACTTAAAGCCAGGACATCCAGCTTCTTTTCATTCATAACATCTACAATCATCTCTTTCTTATCATTCGCACAACATCCACGCACATTTAAACATCCCACTTTGACGGTTTTCTTCTTTTTCTTTTTAGTAGGCTATAGAGGAAAAGGGGTTACTAGCCCATTGTTCCTGGCATTTTAGTTGACTTTTACAACACGCATGGCTTACGGAGGAAAGATTCTTATTCCACTTCCCCATGGATATGAAAGGAAAAGGAAAAATTATAAGAACAAGAACTATTAAGATAAAATCAAAGAAAACTCAGATGAGTGTGTATACATAAACGTGTACATGTTTGCGTAGTGTGACCTAAGTGTAAGTAGAAGTAGCAAGACGTACCTGAAATCTTGCATGTTTATGAGACAGAAAAAAAGAGACACCAGCAATCCTACCATCATGTAAAACAGTTTCAGGTTTCTGTTTCACAGTCACCTGGCAGGATGGTAGTACCTCCCTGGGTGGTTGCTGTCTACCAACCTACTACCTACAAGGTAAGTAAATGTTATTTTTTTTTTTGTGATTATTTTTTAGTGGAACGAATTAATTGTATTTACATTATTTCTTATGGGAAATAAGGTTTCAGATAACGAAAGATTCAGATTAAGTAATAGCTCCTGGACCGGATTAATTTCGTTAACCGAGGGTCCACTGTATTTACATTGACTATCCCTAAAATTGGGATTAAAGTATTTTTGATTGGTGGTGAACAGGCAACATGCAGCTTTAGTACTAAGACCCTTTGAGTAATAACAATAAATTTAAGTGCAAAACTCACATGGGTTGTGCATTGCTGCAGGTTAGGAGTGTGAGGGAAATAGGGGTGAGGGTAGGGGTTTTGTTGATGTAATTAAGGTGAAAAAGGGCAGTCTGCATCAGTAGGATGACCATTTGAATTGTCAAAAGGCTTTAAACCCATTCCTCTTTAACCCTTTGACTGTCACAACCCTTAATCCTGAGTGGTCTCCTGTTGTCACAAAATTAAAAAAAAAAATATTATTTTTTCTTATGAAATGATAGAGAATCTTTTCCCGATGGTAATGACACCAAAAGTATGAAATTTGATTGAAAACTTACAGAGTTACGTTACGCTCTCGCGATGTTAGTGATCTCAGCAATATATACGCATCGGCAATTTTGCCGACTTTGAGCCCTATTTTCGGCCAATTTCATTGTTCCAGTCGACCAAACTCATAGCTATTTCTTTAGAACTCCATTTGTTCTATCGATTGAGTACAAGAAACCACCAATTTACCAATTTCAACTACCCAATAAAGTGGTCAGAAATTGGCAATTTGACCAATTTCATGCAAAATAAAAAAGTTGTAAATTTCAAAATAGGGTCCAGAATAAACAATGCAGACATTCCTAGCACTAAAATAAGATGTTATCTGTTCATTAGTCACGTCTTTAGGCCCCTCTTATATTACTCTTGCTTTCTATTTTGATTTTTTATTCACACAAAAAATAGAAGATATACCATTATGCAGACTATTGCATTATTGTAAAAATGGTATAAATAATATCAGTGCACTTGTGAAAGAATATTACTCTCCAATTGATGTGTATTGGACACGTGGCATGATTTGTTTACTCTTGAACATTTGAAAAAATTTAACATTTCCCCTACTTTGAGCTCAATTTCAAGGTCATTTTCATCATGAAACTAATCAAAATCATCTATATTTCAGTAGTATTTTTCCATTCTATCAAATGAGACCATAAAAGAGAGAATACAACCATAAATACTATACGAAAATACACCTGAAAGACGGCGTTTTAATCCAAAAAAACGGTCTGAGTTTTTTTTTCTCTCTTTATGCACTGCGTGCTGCAGGATTTTTTTTATACAGAGCACACTGACCACACAGACCCATTCTCTCATATGTGGGCCTATCAGCTTTCTCCTGCTTGATTTGAAGCCGCTAGAATTTGTGAGTATATATACGTCCGAAACAGTGGCTCGTAAGACGTTTATATACGACCGAAACAGTCAAAGTGTTAAGGGGGCTCCTTGTCGCGGTAAAGAGGCTATCGGTCTGAGGAATTGGACCTCTTGGTCTTCTTCCTCAGACCGAACCTAATTACCCCCTAATCCCCACTTCCCTTTCCCATCTTCCCCATCCTCCCTTTTCCCTTTCCTCCTCCTCATCCCTCCCTTATTCCCTTGCCGTGGAATCTGGATCGCCTGGGGATGTCCCGATCCCTCTCCGGTCTCCCGGGGGGTGGCTATGGATATCTTTTGGGCGACGGGTGTATCTCTGGAGGCCACCTTTCGGATTCTGGGGGTGGTGGCCGAAGGAGGTATGCTTTGTGGCGGGTATCCGGCCGCCCTCTCTTTTGTCCGCCAAGGTGGCTCGGTGGATGTGAGGTTGCTATTCCGGATTGCTGGTTTACTGGCATGAAGGGTAGGGTATGGCACGGGTTCCATGGAGCATTTGCACTACTTGCGGTGTTGAGGTCCTCTTGGGCGCAGAGGGGGATTTACGCCCCTTTCATTCCTCCTAGGAGCTATTCCTCCACGTTCCCCCCCTTTTTTTTTTTCATTTTATTTATTTTTATTTTTTTTTTATTATTAAAAAGAAAGAAGTAACCTAACCATGGACGACCCAATCCATGAACCTACTACCCCCGGGCCCCTTCCTGACCCCGGGCCCCTTCCTGACCCCGGGCCCCTTCCTGATACCGCACCCAGTTCTGACCCTACCTCGTTAATGGACAACTCTTCGGACACCTCCAATACCTCTGTACCTCTTGCTGGTGCCGGTTCGTCACCTGCTTCAGGTACAGGGGTTCCGACTGGCCCTTTTGACACGTCTGACCTTCGCTCTTCTCTGACCTTGATTCTGGCTTCTCCCTCTATGGTGCAGCAATTTTCAGATCGCTTGCCCGTCCCACATCGGACCACCTCTGGTCCCGCATCCAAATGACCAAGACCCTTACATGACGATTGGATACTTCATTCTCATTCATCTCAGAAACGACCAGCTCGTCACGCACTCCCCTTAAACACTTTGTTTCGTACTACTCAATGGACAAAGTTTTTTACTTTAAGACCGACTTCTCCAACTACCTATCTTTCCGATCATAGTATTGGTAAGGCTTTTCTAAGCCATGTAAGTAAAGATATCTCGTTTTGCGCTCTCAAGAGAGGCACTCGTATCATCACGGTCCAGAATGCTGGCCAAGTTCGCGATCTTTCTCTCCTTACGACCATAGATAGTATTCCTATCACTATTGACAAACATTTTTTTTTATTAACACATCGGCCAATTCCCACCAAGGCAGTGTGGCCTGAAAAAGAAAAACTTTCATCATCATTCACTCTATCACTGTCTTGCCAGAGGGGTGCTTTACACTACAGTTATAAAACTGCAACATTAACACCCCTCCTTCAGAGTGCAGACACTGTACTTCCCATCTCCAGGACTCAAGTCCGGCCTGCCGGTTTCCCTGAATCCCTTCATAAATGTTACTTTGCTCACACTCCAATAGCACGTCAAGTATTAAAAACCATTTGTCTCCATTCACTCCTATCAAATACGCTTGCTCACACATGCTTGCTGGAAGTCCAAGCCCCTTGCACACAAAACCTCCTTTACCCCTCCCTCCAACCTTTCCTAGGCTGACCCCTACCCCGCCTTCCCTCCACTACAGATTTATACACTCTCGAAGTCATTCTGTCTCGTTCCATTCTCTCTACATGTCCGAACCACCTCACCAACCCCTACTCAGCTCTGGATAATAGTTTTGGTAATCCCGCACCTCCTCCTAATTTCCAAACTCCGAATTCTCTGCATTATATTCACACCACACATTGACCTCAGACATGACATCTCCACTGCCTCCAGCCTTCTCCTCATTGCAACATTCATCACCCGTGCTTCACACCCATATAAGAGTGTTGGTATAAATATACTCTCATACATTCCCCTCTTTACTTCCATGGACAATGTTCTTTGTCTCCACAGACTCCGAAGTGCTCCACTCACCGTTTTTCCCTCATCAATTCTATGATTCACCTCATCCTTCATAGACCCATCTGCTGACATGTCCACTCCCAATTAATTTTTTTTTTTTCCAACAAGTCGGCCATCTCCCACCGAGGCAGGGTGACCCAAAAAGAAAATACTTTCATCATCATTCAACACTTTCACCACACTCATACATAATCACTGTCTTTGCAGAGGCGCTCAGATATGACAGCTGAGAATAGTCCCTCCCAGCTGTCACTATCCCAGACCCCTCCTTTAAAGTGCAGGCATTGTACTTCCCATTTCCAGGACTCAAGTCCAACTAAATCAATTAACTGGTTTCCCTGAATCCCTTCACAAAATGTTACCCTTCTCACACTAAAACAGATCGTCATGTCCCAAAAACCATTCGTCTCCATTCACTCCTATCTAACACGCTCACACATGCTTGCTGGAAGTCCAAGCCCCTCGCCGACAAAACCTCCTTTACCCCCTCCCTCCAACCTTTTCTAGGACTACCCCTACCCCGCCTTCCTTCCCCTACAGATTTATACGCTCTCCAAGTCATTCTACTTTGATCCATTCTCTCTAAATGACCAAACCACCTCAACAACCCCTTTTCAGCCCTCTGACAAATACTTTTAGTAACTCCACACCTTCTCCTAATTTCCACATTCCGAATTTTCTGCATAATATTTACACCACACATTGCCCTTAGACAGAACATCTCCACTGCCTCCAGCCTCCTCCTCGCTGCAGCATTTGCAACCCATGCTTCACACCCATATAAGAGTGTTGGTACCACTATACTTTCGTACAGTCCCTTCTTTGCCTCCATGGATAACGTTTTTTGTCTCCACAGATACCTCAACGCACCAGTCACCTTTTTTCCCAAATATCTATACTATTCCTAGCACTATTGACAAACATCATTCTCTCAATTTTTGTAGTGGTACTGTCATTTTACCCCACACCATTGTCCAACGGAATTTCCAGACATGTGGTGATGACATTCTGGAGCAGCTTGAGCTCCAAGACCTCCCTATCTTCAAAGTTGACACTTTTGTCCTCCCTGCCCGTAAGCAAAGACATTATCCTTGCAATATAGCTCGTTTAACATTTGACTGTCGTGAACTTCTGCCCTCGGTCTACATTGCAGGTCACCGTTTACAAGTTCGAAAGGTGACTTCTACACCGCAACAGTGTAGAAACTGCTGGTGTTTTGGTCATCCAGCGAAATATTGCAGGTCCATGGCCAAATGCCCAGTCAGTGATGCCGACGACCATGCCAGTCCTTTTTGTAATCTACCTCCCTCTTGCCTTAACTGTCGTGAGGTGCATCCATCGTACTCTCGCCGTTGTCAGGTTTACCTAAATGAGCGGGAAATCCGTTGTCTCAAAGAGGCGGAAGGCTTCTCATGTGCTATGGCCATCTCTCATCTATGCCTTCAAGGGAGACGACTTCCCTGTATTTCCTATTTTCGCATTGCTAAACGTCCCCCCACTCCTGGGGTCCCAACTCCCGATCGTCGTGATGCACATTGCCTTCGTTATTATGTTCACTCTCATGACCTCCGCAATCCTTCCATGTATAAGATTGTCACAGATTTTAGTAGACGCTCTTTATTTGTTCGTCGACCCTGTTTACTTCTTCCCTTTTCTCTTCGTCTACATTCGTTCTTGTCTTCCCTTCAGCTACCACCTTTCTATGTTCATGTGACATCTCCCTTTCCCCTACCCCCTTGGGAAGTTCCTACGGTCCATGTCTGTTCTTTTCCTCTGCCTTGCGCGAAAGCCTAACTACCTATGGCGGCTTCTCGCTCTCTTTTTCTAGACCACTTCTGTTCTCATTCCCATGCCATCACAGTGTACACCGATGGTTCTAAGTCATCAGACGGCGTCGGATTCGCAGCAGTGTTTCTGGACAGTGTCTTGCGACGGCATCTATTACCCTCAGCTAGCATATTTACGGCTGAATTGTATGCCATTCTTGTGGCACTTATCCGTATTGCATCTTTGCCTGTGTCACCATTTGTGGTCGTTTCAGACTCCCTTAGTGCTTTACAGGCTATCCAAAATTTTGATACACCTCACCCCCTAGTTCTTCGTATCCAACTTTGGTTACACTGTATCTCTAGCAAACACACAAATATTGTTTTTTTTTGCTGGGTCCCTGGTCATGTTGACATACAGGGCAATGCACAGGCAGACACTGCTGCGTGGTAAGCAGTTTCATATAGAGGTGTTCCATTCACGGACTATTTTTCAGTCATTGCTACCCACCTTCGCACCCGTTGGCAACAATGCTGGTCTGACCTGCTAAAT
The DNA here is from genome assembly GCA_009830355.1 of Cherax destructor. Classification (NCBI taxonomy): domain Eukaryota; kingdom Metazoa; phylum Arthropoda; class Malacostraca; order Decapoda; family Parastacidae; genus Cherax; species Cherax destructor. The sequence goes on from WNWK01049624.1 coordinate 9,932, forward strand.
AACAAACTTCATTCTATTAAACCAAGTATAGGTTTTTGGCCTCCTTCTTGTCACTAATGTCGAGGTTGGGAGACTACACTCTCCCGTCTTCGTATCTGCCACACTCTTCTTACTCATGGGTTTCTCATGGAGAGGCTACCTGTCCCTCCCTGTGAGCATTGTCAGGTTCCAGTATCTGTTCGCCATAATCTGTTGGACTGCCCACTCTATCAACGAGCACGCAGAATTTACCTCTAACGGCGTCTTCGCTCTGCTGCCCTTTCTTTACCTTCCCTTCTTGCTGATGGGCCCTCCTTTAATCCTGACTCTCTCATTGACTTTTTGACAGCAACTGACTTACTACACAAACTCTAAAGATTATACCTCTAGCACTCCCCTCAGTCCCTTCTACCTCAATCTCTTGCTACCCTCTACCCCTGCACAATCTACTGTCCTGCTGCACTCCATACCCTACTAATCATCCCTCTTACAACCCATTCTCCCCGCATCCTGCGATGTATGACCCCTGTGGTTTAGTGCTTCTTTTTGATTATAATAATAATGTGATGGTTTGGACATGTAGAGGATGGAACAAAATAGAATGACATAGAGTGTATGAAGCTGTAGTGGAGGGAGGGCAGAGTAGGGTCAGCCAAGGAAAGGTTGGAGGGAGGGGGGCAAGCAAGCATGCGTGAGTGTTATTATTATTATAATCAAAAGAAGCGCTAAACGTGAGTGTGTTAGGAGCAAATAGAGACGAATGGTTTTAGGACTTGATGTGCTGTTGGTGTGAGAGCAAGGTAACATTTAGAAGGGATTCAGGAAAACCAGCAGACCGGAGTTGAGTCCTGGAGATGGGAAGTACAGTGTCTGCACTCTGAAGGAGGGGTATTAATGTTGCAGTTTTATAACTAGTGTAAGCATGCCTCTGGCAAGACAGTGATGGAACGATTATTACTATTATTATGATCAAGGGGGGAGCGCTAAACCCGTAGGATTATGCAGCGCCTGTGGGGGAGGATGTGGAAGGTATTCAGGCTTAATTCAGGGAACTGGAGCACAGATCCAATTCCCTAGATCAAGAGCCCCTCACCAGCATCAAGGAACCTCCCTTGAGGAGAGTGATGGAATGAATAATGAAAGTTTTTCTTTTTTGGGCCACCCTGCCTTGGTGGGAGATGGCCGATGTGTTAATATTATTATATTTATGAGGAAGCACTAAACCCATAGGGGTCATATAGTGCCTGGGAGGCATTTAGGTTCGATCCAAGGGATGGCAGGTCCAATTCCTTGGATCAAGAACCCCTCACTGGCATCAAAGAACTTCCCTTGAGGGGTTAATAATATGAAGTGCCAAACCTGAAAAGAGGTCACTGAATGCTGACCCTATGGGTTTAATGCTTCCCTTCCTTCTTGCTGATGGACCCTCCTTTCATCCTGACTCTCTCGTTGACTTTTTGACAGCAACTGACTTGCTACAGAAACTCTAAAGATTATACCTCTAGCACCTCCCTCAGTCCCTTCTACCTCGATCTCTTGCTACCCTCTATCCCTGCACTACCCACTGTCCTGCTGCACTCCATACCCTACTAATCATCCATCTCCCACTTACAATCCATTCTCCCTGCATCCTGTCCTGCCTCGCCATATAACCCTTGTGGTTTAGCGCTTCTTTTGATTATAATAATAATAATGCTTCCCTTAATTATCATATAGAGGTGTTCCTTTCACGGATTATTTTGCAGTCATTGCTACCCACCTTCGCACCCGTTGGCAACAACGCTGGTCTGACCTGCTGAATAACAAACTTCATTCTATTAAACCGGTTATAGGTTTCTGGCTTTCTTCTTGTCACCAATGTCGAGGTTGGGAGACTACACTCTCCGGTCTTCGCATCGGCCACACTCGTCTTACGGGTATCTCATGGAAAGGCTCCCTGCCCCTCTCTGTGAGCATTGTCAGGTTCCAGTGTCTGTTCGACATATTCCGTTGGACTGCCCCCACTATCAACGAGCACGCAGAATTTACCTCCAACGGCATCTTCGCTCTGCGGCCCTTTCTTTACCTTTCCTTCTTGCAGATGGACCCTCCTTTCATCCTGACTCTCTCGTTGACTTTTTGACAGAAACTAACTTACTACACAAACTCTGAAGATTACACCTCTAGCACCTCCCTCAGTCCCTTCTACCTCGATCTCTTGCTACCTTCTATCCCTGCACTATCCACCGTCATGCTGCACTCCATACCCTACTAATCATCCATCTCCCTCTTACAACCCACTCTCCCTGCATCCTACAATAACCTGCAGCGCTGTATAACCCCTGTGGTTTAGCGCTTCTATTTGATTATAATAATAATAATGAAGATAATACCTCTAGCACCTCCCTCAGTCCCTTCTACCTTGATCTCTTGCTACCCTCTATCCCTGCACTATCCACCATCCTGCTGCACTCCATACCCTACTAATCATCCATCTCCCTCTTACAACTCATTCTCCCTGCATCCTGCAATAACCTGCAGCGCTGTATAACCCCTGCCTCTTCAAGGGGGGCTCCTTGCTGTGGTGAAGAGGCTCTTGGTCTGAGGAATTGGACCTTTTGGTCTTCTTCCTCAGACCGAACCTAATTACCCCCCAATCCCCCCTCCCTTTTCCCATTTTCCCCATCCTCCCTTTTTCCCTTTTCCTCCTCTTCCTCCTCATCCCTCCCTTATTTCCTTCCCATTTTTAACCTGGGAGCTTCCTCCACAGGCATTCTAGTTCCTAGGTAGGGGAAGGGTATCGTGGTCCATCCCATTCCGTTGAGGTCCTTGGTGGTGGTGTAGTTTGCCGTGGAATCTGGATCGCCTGGGGATGTCCCGTTCCCTCTCCGGTCTCCCGGGAGTGGCCTTGGGTATCTTTCGGGCGACGGGTGTATCTCTGGAGGCCACCTTCGGATTCCGGGGTGGTGGCCAAGGCGGTATGCTTTGTGGCGGATATCCGGCCGCCTCTCTTTGTCCGCCGAGGTGGCTCGGTGGATGTGAGGTTGCTATCCCGGATTGCTGGTTTACTGGCATGAAGGGTAGGGTATGGCACGGGTTCCATGCAGCATCTGCACTACTGGCGGTGTTGAGGTCCTCTTGGGCGCGGAGGGGGATTTACGCCCTTCCATTCCTCCTAGGAGCTATTCCTCCACGTTCCCCTTTTTTATTCTTTTTTTTATTTTTATTTTCTTTTCTTCTTTCTTTTTTTTT
>WNWK01049625.1:0-13139 GCA_009830355.1 Cherax destructor
AGAGGGGGTTTTGTGTTTTTTGGCAAAAATCTTTTTAGCAAAATACTTTAATTTTCACACTTTTAAATAGAATTTTCTGCAATTGTTTTGGGAAAAAATAAGAAAATTTTTGTTTTCTTTTAGGAAACTTACCCAAGGTATATTTTATCTAAAAAAATTTTTTAGAAAACCCCTTAAAAAGTTTTAAAAGTCAAAAAAGCAATAAAAAAAGTTTTTAAAAATTTTTAATATTTTTAAAATTATTTACATATTTTTTTAAAAACCCATTAAAAAACTTTAAAAATCAAATTTTTAGAATATTTCATATTATTTTCCAAAAAAAATGAAACATTAAAAACTAGAAAATTTAAAAACGCATTTGTAAATTTGACTTTTAAGGGTTTGAGGGTTTTTAAAAATCATTTTTTCTAAAATACTTAATTTTCACACTTTTAAATAAATTTCTCAATTGAAATTTATGGGAAAAGTGCAAATTTTTTGTTTTTTTTAGGAAGCTTATATATATATTTTTTTCTAAAAAAGTTTTAAAAACTGAAAAAGCCTTAATCGTCAAAAAAAACAAAAAATAGTTTTTACATTTTTTAATATTTATAAAAATTTTACATATTTTTAAAATCCCATTAAAAAACTATAAAAATCAATATTTTTATAAATATTTCATATATTTTCGAAAATACATGAAACATTAAAAAGCTCAGAAAAAATGTGCTAAAATCGTATTTTATTGCATATTTCGACGTTTTAGAGCGGTTTGGTCTTTTCTGGCAAAACTCATTTTTAGCTAAAATATTTAAATTTTTACACTTTTAAATAGAATTTCTACTGCAATTGAAATTTATGGGAAAAGTAAGCAAAATTTTATGATTTTCTTTTAGGAAGCTTACTCAAGGTATATTTTATCTAAAAATAGTTTTTCAGAAAATCCTTGAAAATGCCTTAATCGTCAAAAATGCAATAAAATAAGTTTTATAGCATTTTTAATATTTATTAATTATTTACATATTTTTAAAAATCCCATTAAAAATCTATAAAAATCAATATTAATTTAGAATATTTCATATTATTTTCCAAAAATATATGAAACATTAAAAATCTCAGAAAAATGTGCTAAAATCGCATTTGATTACATATTTCGACGTCTTAGAGCGGTTTGAGTGCTTTTCTTGCAAAACTCATTTTTCAGCTAAAATACTTAGATTTTCATACTTTTAAATAGAATTTCTAGTGCAATTGAAATTTATGGGAAAAGTAAGCAAAATTTTATGGTTTTCTCTTAGGAAGCTTACTCATAGGTATATTTTATCTAAAAAATAGTTTTTCAGAAAATCCTTGAAAATGCCTTGAATCGTCAAAAAATGCAATAAAATAACGTTTTATAGCATTTTTGAATATTTATAAATTATTTACATATTTTTAAAAAATCCCATTAAAAATCTATAAAAATCAAATTTTTATAGAATATTTCATATTATTTTCGAAAATACATGAAACATTAAAAGCTCAGAAAATGTGCTAAAATCGTATTTTATTGCATATTTCGACGTTTTAGAGCGGTTTGAGTGCTTTTCTGGCAAAACTCATTTTTTAGCTAAAATACTTACATTTTCACACTTTTAAATAGAATTTCTACTGCAATTGAAATTTATGGGAAAAGTAAGCAAAATTTTATGATTTTCTTTTAGGAAGCTTACTCAAGGTATATTTTATCTAAAAAAAATAGTTTTTCAGAAAATCCTTGAAAATGCCTTAAATCGTCAAAAATGCAATAAAATAACGTTTTATAGCATTTTTGAATATTTATAAATTATTTACATATTTTTAAAAAATCCCATTAAAAATCTATAAAAATCAATATAATTTAGAATATTTCATATTATTTTCGAAAAATACATGAAACATTAAAAAGCTCAGAAAAATGTGCTAAAATCGCATTTTATGGCATATTTCGACGTTTTAGAGCGGTTTGAGTGCTTTTCTGACAAAACTCATTTTTTAGCTAAAATACTTACATTTTCACACTTTTAAATAGAATTTCTACTGCAATTGAAATTTATGGGAAAAGTAAGCAAAATTTTATGATTTTCTTTAGGAAGCTTACTCATAGGTATATTTTATCTAAAAATAGTTTTCAGAAAATCCTTGAAAATGCCTTGAATCGTCAAAAAATGCAATAAAATAACGTTTTATAGCATTTTTTAATATTTATAAATTATTTACATATTTTTAAAAATCCCATTAAAAATCTATAAAAATCAATATTTTTATAGAATATTTCATATTATTTTCGAAAAATACATGAAACATTAAAAAGCTCAGAAAATATGCTAAAATCGTATTTTATTGCATATTTCGACGTTTTAGAGCGGTTTGAGTGCTTTTCTGGCAAAACTCATTTTTTAGCTAAAATACTTACATTTTCACACTTTTAAATAGAATTTCTACTGCAATTGAAATTTATGGGAAAAGTAAGCAAAATTTTATGATTTTCTTTAGGAAGCTTACTCATAGGTATATTTTATCTAAAAAGTTTTTCAGAAAATCTTGAAAATGCCTTGAATCGTCAAAAATGCAATAAAATAACGTTTTATAGCATTTTGAATATTTATAAATTATTTACATATTTTTAAAAATCCCATTAAAAATCTATAAAAATCAATATTAATTTAGAATATTTCATATTATTTTCAAAAATACATGAAACATTAAAAGCTCAGAAAATGTGCTAAAATCGCATTTTATGGCATATTTCGACGTTTTAGAGCGGTTTGAGCTTTTCTGCAAAACTCATTTTTAGCTAAAATACTTACATTTTCACACTTTTAAATAGAATTTCTACTACAATTGAAATTTATGGGAAAGTAAGCAAAATTTTATGATTTTCTTTTAGGAAGCTTACTCATAGGTATATTTTATCTAAAAATAGTTTTTCAGAAAATCCTTGAAAATGCCTTAATCGTCAAAAATGCAATAAAATAACGTTTTATAGCATTTTTGAATATTTATAAATTATTTACATATTTTTAAAAAATCCCATTAAAAATCTATAAAATCAATATTTTTATAGAATATTTCATATTATTTTCGAAAATACATGAAACATTAAAAAGCTAGAAAATGTGCTAAAATCGATTTGATGCATATTTCGACGTTTTAGAGCGGTTTGATGCTTTTCTGCAAACTCATTTTAGCTAAATACTTACATTTTCACACTTTTAAATAGAATTTCTACTGCAATTGAAATTTATGGGAAAAGTAAGCAAAATTTTATGTTTTCTTAGGAACTTACTCATAGGTATATTTTATCTAAAAAGTTTTCAGAAAATCCTTGAAAATGCCTTGAATCGTCAAAATGCAATAAAATAACGTTTTTTAGCATTTTTGAATATTTATAATTATTTACATATTTTTAAAAATCCATAAAAATCTTAAAAATCAATATTAATTTAGAATATTTCATATTATTTTCCAAAATATATGAAACATTAAAAGCTCAGAAAATGTGCTAAAAATTTGTGACATATTTCGACGTTTAAGCGGTTTAGGCTTTTCTGATAAAACTCTTTTTGCTAAAATGCTTACATTTTCAATTTAAATGAATTTCTACTGAATTGAAATTTATGGGAAAAGTAAGCAAAATTTTATGATTTTCTTTTAGGAAGTTACTCATAGGTATATTTTATCTAAAAAATAGTTTTTCAGAAAATCCGTTTAAAATGCCTTTAATCGTCAAAAATGCAATAAAATAACGTTTTATAGCATTTTTGAATATTTATAAATTATTTACATATTTTTAAAAATCCATTAAAAATCTATAAAAATCAATATTTTTATAGAATATTTCATATTATTTTCGAAAAATACATGAAACATTAAAAAAGCTCAGAAAAATGTGCTAAAATCGATTTTATTGACATATTTCGACGTTTTAGAGCGGTTTGAGTGCTTTTCTGCAAAACTCATTTTTAGCTAAAATACTTAATTTTCACACTTTTAAATAGAATTTCTACTGCAATTGAAATTTATGGGAAAAGTAAGCAAAATTTTATGATTTTCTTTTAGGAAGCTTACTCATAGGTATATTTTATCTAAAAATAGTTTTTCAGAAAATCCTTGAAAATGCCTTGAATCGTCAAAAATGCAATAAAATAAGTTTTATAGCATTTTTAATATTTATAAATTATTTACATATTTTTAAAAATCCCATTAAAAATCTATAAAAATCAATATTTTTATAGAATATTTCATATTATTTTCGAAAAATACATGAACCATTAAAAGCTCAGAAAAATTTGCTAAAACTCTAATTTTAATATTTTGATGAATTTTAAAAGAGATTTAGAGTTTCTTTTGAGCAAAGGTATATTTTACTAAAAATAGTTTTCAAAAATGAATTCTACTGAATTGAAATTTATGCAATAAAATAATTTTATATTGCATTTTAGAATTTTTTAGTATATTTTTAAAAATATTTTTCAGAAAATCCTTAAAATCTTATAAAAATGCAATAAATAACTTTTATAATTTTTGAATAATAATTATATACATATTTTTAAAATCCCATTAAAAATCTAAAAATCAATATTTTTATAGAATATTTCATATTATTTTCGAAAATACATGAAAATTAATAAGTTCAGAAAAATGTGCAAAACTTATATGCAATTCGACTTTTAGAAGTTTGATGCTTTTTTGGCAAAACTCATTTTAGCAAAATATAATTTTCACTTTTAAATAAATTTCTACGAATTGAAATCTTGGAAAATGTTAAGCAAATTTAATATGATTTTCTTATAGGGTTTACTAGTATTTTTATCTAAAAATGTTTTCAGAAAATCTTGAAAATGCCTAATCTAAAAATTAAAAAATAAGTTTTATAGCATTTTTGAATATTTATAAAATATTTACATATTTTAAAAATCATTAAAATTTAAAAATCAATATTTTTTACGTAGAATATTTCATATTATTTCAAATATACATTTTCACACTTTTAAATAAATTTCTACTGCAATTGAAATTTATGGGAAAAGTAAGCAAAATTTTATGATTTTCTTTAGGATGCTTACTCATAGGTATATTTTATCTAAAAAATAGTTTTCAGAAAATCCTTGAAAATGCCTTAAATCGTCAAAAAATGCAATAAAATCAAGTTTTATAGCATTTTTGAATATTTATTAATTATTTACATATTTTTAAAAATCCCATTAAAAATCTATAAAAATCAATATTTTATAGAATATTTCATATTATTTCGAAAATACATGAAACATTAAAACTCAGAAAATGTGCTAAAATCGTATTTATTGCATATTTCGACGTTTTAGAGGTTTGAGTGCTTTTCTGGCAAAACTCATTTTTAGCTAAAATACTTACATTTTCACACTTTTAAATGAATTTCTACTGAATTGAAATTTATGGAAAAGTAAGCAAATTTTATGATTTTCTTTTAGGAAGCTTACTCATAGGTATATTTTATCTAAAAATAGTTTTCAGAAAATCCTTGAAAATGCTAATCGTCAAAAATGAATAAAATAAGTTTTATAGCATTTTAATATTTATTAATTATTTACATATTTTTAAAATCCCATTAAAAATCTATAAAATCAATATTTTTATAGAATATTTCTATTATTTTGAAAATACATGAAACATTAAAAGCTCAGAAAATGTGCTAAAATCGTATTTATTGCATATTTCGAGTTTTAAGCGGTTTGAGTGCTTTTCTGGAAAACTCATTTTTAGCTAAAATACTTAATTTTACACTTTTAAATGAATTTCACTGAATTGAATTTATGGAAAAGTAAGCAAAATTTTATGATTTTTTTAGGAAGTTACTCATAGGTATATTTATCTAAAAAAATTTTCAGAAAATCTGAAAATGCTAATCTCAAAATGCAAAAAAAAGTTTATAGATTTTAATATTTATAATTATTTACATATTTTAAAATCCCATTAAAATCTATAAAATCAATATTTTTATAGAATATTTCATATTATTTCGAAAATACATGAACATTAAACTCAGAAATCTAAAATCGATTTGTATTGACGTTTTAGAGCGGTTTATGCTTTCGAAAACCTTTTCAAAATACTTAATTTCAACTTAAAGAATTACTCATTAATTTATGGGAAAAGTAAGCAAAATTTATGATTTTCTTTAGGAAGCTTACTCATATATATTTTATTAAAAATATTTTTAGAAAACGAAATGCTAGTAAAATGCATAATTTTATAGCATTTTGAATATTATTATTTTTGCATATTTACGTTTTAGACGTTTGATGTTTTTGAAAACTCATTTAGCTAAAATACTTACATTTTCACATTTAAATAATTTCTACTGAATTGAAATTTATGGGAAAAGTAACAAATTTTATGATTTTTTGGAAGCTTACTCATAGGTATATTTATCTAAAATTTTTCAAAAATCTGAAATGCTAATCGTCAAATGCAATAAAATAGTTTATAGATTTTAATATTTAATTATTTACATAATATTTATAAATATTCAAAAATGCTATAAAACTTTATTTTATTGCATTTTTTGACTATTCATGGCATTTTCAAGAATTTTCTGAAAAATTATTTTTAGATAAAATATACCTATGAGTAAGCTTCCTAAAAGAAAATCATAAAATTTTGCTTACTTTTCCAATAAATTTCAATTGCAGTAGAAATTCTATTTAAAAGTGTGAAAATGTAAGTATTTTAGCTAAAAAATGAGTTTTGTCAGAGAAGCATCAAACCGCTCTAAAACGTCGAAATATGCCATAAAATGCGATTTTAGCACATTTTTCTGAGCTTTTTAATGTTTCATGTATTTTCGAATATAATATGAAATATTCTATAAAAACATTGATTTTATAGATTTTTAATGGGATTTTTAAAAATATGTAAATAATTAATATATTTTCAAAATTGCAATAAAACTTGAATTTATTGCATTTTTGACGATTTAAGGCATTTTCAGAATTTTCTGAAAACTATTTTTAGATAAAATATACATACGAGTAAGCTTCCTAAAGAAAATCATAAAATTTTGCTTACTTTTCCCATAAATTTCAATTGCAGTAGAAATTCTATTATAAGTGTGAAAATGTAAGTATTTTAGATAAAAAATGAGTTTTGCCAGAAAAGCACTCAATCCGCTCTAAAACGTCGAAATATGCAATAAAAGACGATTTTAGCACATTTTTCTGAGCTTTTTAATGTTTCATGTTTTTTTCGAAAATAATATGAAATATTCTATAAAAATATTGATTTTTATAGATTTTTAATGGGATTTTTTAAAAATATGTAAATAATTTATAAATATTCAAAAATGCTATAAAACGATATTTTATTGCATTTTTTGACGATTCAAGTCATTTTCATGGATTTTCTGAAATACTATTTTTTTAGATAACATATACCTATGAGTAAGATTCCTAAAAGAAAATCATAAAATTTTGCTTACTTTTCCCATAAATTTCAATTGCAGTAGAAATTCTATTTGAAAGTGTGAAAATCTAAGTATTTTAGCTGAAAAATGAGTTTTGTCAGAAAAGCACTCAAACCGCTGTAAAACGTCGAAATATGTCATCAAATGCGATTTTAGCACTTTTTTCTGAGCTTTTTAATGTTTCATATATTTTTGGAAAATAATATGAAATATTCTAAATTAATATTGATTTTTATAGATTTTTAATGGGATTTTTTAAAAATATGTAAATAATTTATAAATATTCAAAAATACTATAAAACGTTATTTAATTGCATTTTTTGACGATTCAAGGCATTTTCAAGAATTTTCTGAAAAACTATTTTTTTAGATAAAATATACCTATGAGTAAGCTTCATAAAAGAAAATCATAAAATTTTGCTTACTTTTCCCATAAATTTCAATTGCAGTAGAAATTCTATTTAAAAGTGTGAAAATCTAAGTATTTTAACTGAAAAATGAGTTTTGCCAGAAAAGCACTCAAACCGCTCTAAAACGTCGAAATATGCAATAAAAGACGATTATAGCACATTTTTCTGAGCTTTTTAATGTTTCATGTATATTTCGAAAATAATATGAAATATTCTATAAAAATATAGATTTTTATAGATTTTTAATGGGATTTTTTAAAAATATGTAAATAATTAATATATATTCATAAATGCTATAAAACTTGATTTTATTGCATTTTTTGACGATTAAAGGCATTTTCAAGAATTTTCTGAAAAACTATTTTTTTAGACAACATATACCTATGAGTAAGCTTCCTAAAAGAAAATCATAAAATATTGCTTACTTTTCCCATAAATTTCAATTGCAGTAGAAATTCTATTTAAAAGTGTGAAAATCTAAGTATTTTAGCTAAAAAATGAGTTTTGTCAGAAAAGCACTCAAACCGCTGTAAAACGTCGAAATATGTCATCAAATGCGATTTTAGCACATTTTCTGAGCTTTTTAATGTTTCATATATTTTGGAAAATAATATGAAATATTCTAAATTAATATTGATTTTTATAGATTTTTAATGAGATTTTTTAAAAATATGTAAATAATTAATATATATTCAAAAATGCTATAAAACTTGATTTTATTGCATTTTTTGACGATTCAATGCATTTTCACGGATTTTCTGAAAAACTATTTTTTTAGATAAAATATACCTATGAGTAAGCTTCCTAAAAGAAAATCATAAAATTTAGCTTTCTTTTCCATAAATTTCAATTGCAGTAGAAATTCTATTTAAAAGTGTGAAAATGTAAGTATTTTAGCAAAAAATGAGTTTTGCCATAAAAGCACTCAAACCGCTCTAAATCGTCGAAATATCCAATAAAATACGATTTTAGCACATTTTTCTGAGTTTTTTAATGTTTCATGTATTTTTCGAAAATAATATGAAATATTCTATAAAAACATTGATTTTTATAGATTTTTAATGGGATTTTTTAAAAATATGTAAATAATTAATAAATATTCAAAAATGCTATAAAACTTTATTTTATTGCATTTTTGACGATTTAAGGCATTTTCAAGAATTTTCTGAAAAACTATTTTTTTAGATAAAATATACCTATGAGTAAGCTTTCTAAAAGAAAACATAAAATTTTGCTTACTTTTCCCTTAAATTTCAATTGCAGTAGAAATTCTATTTACAAGTGTGAAAATGTAAGTATTTTAGCTAAAAATGAGTTTTATCAGAAAAGCATCAAACCGCTCTAAAACGTCGAAATATGCCATAAATGCGATTTTAGCACATTTTCTGAGCTTTTAATGTTTCATGTATTTTTCGAATATAATATGAAATATTCTATAAAACATTGATTTTTATAGATTTTTATTAGGATTTTTAAAAATATGTAAATAATTTATATAAATTCAAAAATTCTATAAAATGTTATTTTATTGCATTTTTGACGATTCAAGGCATTTTCACGGATTTTCTGAAAAACAATTTTTTAGATAAAATATACATATGAGTAAGCTTCCTAAAGAAAATCATAAAATTTGCTTACTTTTCCCATAAATTTCAATTGCAGTGAAATTCTATTGAAAAGTGTGAAAATGTAAGTATTTCTAAGTATTTTAGCTAAAAATGAGTTTTGCAGAAAAGCCTCAAACCGCTTAAAACGTCGAAATATGCATCAAATCGATTTTAGCACATTTTCTGAGCTTTTTAATGTTTCATATATTTTGGAAAATAATATGAAATATTCTAAATTAATATTGATTTTATAGATTTTTAATGGGATTTTTAAAAATATGTAAATAATTTATAAATATTCAAAAATGCTATAAAACGTTATTTTATTGCATTTTTGACGATTCAAGGCATTTTCAAGATTTTCTGAAAAACTATTTTTAGATAAAATATACCTATGAGTAAGCTTCCTAAAGAAAATCATAAAATTTTGCTTACTTTTCCCATAAATTTCAATTCAGTAGAAATTCTATTTAAAAGTGTGAAAATCTAAGTATTTGTAAAATGAGTTTGCCAGAAAAGCACTCAAACCGCTCTAAAACGTCGAAATATGCAATAAAACACGATTTTAGCACATTTTTCTGAGCTTTTAATGTTTCATGTATATTTTCGAAAATAATATGAAATATTCTATAAAAATCATTGATTTTTATAGATTTTTAATAGGATTTTTAAAAATATGTAAATAATTTATATATATTCAAAAATCTATAAAAGTTATTTTATTGCATTTTTGACGATTCATAGGCATTTTCAAGAATTTTCTGAAAAACTATTTTTAGATAAAATATACCTATGAGTAAGCTTCCTAAAAGAAAATCATAAAATTTTGCTTACTTTTCCCATAAATTTCAATTGCAGTAGAAATTCTATTTAAAAGTGTGAAAATTAGATTTACTAAAAATGAGTTTTGCCAGAAAAGCACTCAACCGCTCTAAAACGTCGAAATATGCAATAAAAACGATTTTAGCACATTTTCTGAGCTTTTAATGTTTCATGTATTTTCGAAAATAATATGAAATATTCTATAAAATATTGATTTTTATAGATTTTTAATGGGATTTTTAAAAATATGTAAATAATTAATATATATTCAAAAATGCTATAAAACTTATTTTATTGCATTTTTTGACGATTCAAGGCATTTTCAAGAATTTTCTGAAAAACTATTTTTTTAGATAAAATATACCTATGAGTAAGCTTCCTAAAAGAAAATCATAAAATTTTGCTTACTTTTCCCATAAATTTCAATTGCAGTAGAAATTCTATTTAAAAGTGTGAAAATGTAAGTATTTAGCTAAAAATGAGTTTTGCCAGAAAAGCACTCAAACCGCTCTAAAACGTCGAAATATGCAATAAAACACGATTTTAGCACATTTTTCTGAGCTTTTTAATGTTTCATGTATTTTTCGAAAATAATATGAAATATTCTAAAAATATTGATTTTTATAGATTTTTAATGGGATTTTTTAAAAATATGTAAATAATTTATAAATATTCAAAAATGCTATAAAACGTTATTTTATTGCATTTTTTGACGATTCAAGGCATTTTCAGGATTTTCTGAAAAACTATTTTTTTAGATAAAATATACCTATGAGTAAGCTTCCTAAAAGAAAATCATAAAATTTTGCTTACTTTTCCCATAAATTTCAATTGCAGTAGAAATTCTATTTAAAAGTGTGAAAATCTAAGTATTTTAGCTAAAAAATGAGTTTTGTCAGAAAAGCACTCAAACCGCTGTAAAACGTCGAAATATGTCATCAAATGCGATTTTAGCACATTTTTCTGAGCTTTTTAATGTTTCATATATTTTTGGAAAATAATATGAAATATTCTAAATTAATATTGATTTTATAGATTTTTAATGGGATTTTTTAAAAATATGTAAATAATTTATAAATATTCAAAAATGCTATAAAACGTTATTTTATTGCATTTTTTGACGATTCAAGGCATTTTCAAGAATTTTCTGAAAAACTATTTTTTTAGATAAAATATACCTATGAGTAAGCTTCCTAAAAGAAAATCATAAAATTTTGCTTACTTTTCCCATAAATTTCAATTGCAGTAGAAATTCTATTTAAAAGTGTGAAAATTAAGTATTTTAGCTAAAATGAGTTTGCCAGAAAAGCACTAAACCGCTCTAAAACGTCGAAATATGCAATAAAAACGATTTTAGCACATTTTCTGAGCTTTTAATGTTTCATGTATTTTCGAAAATAATATGAAATATTCTATAAAAATATTGATTTTATAGATTTTTAATGATTTTAAAAATATGTAAATAATTTATATATATTCAAAAATGCTATAAAACGTTATTTTATTGCATTTTGACGATTCAAGGCATTTCAAGGATTTTCTGAAAAACTATTTTTAGATAAAATATACCTATGAGTAAGCTTCCTAAAGAAAATCATAAAATTTGCTTACTTTTCCATAAATTTCAATTGCAGTAGAAATTCTATTTAAAAGTGTGAAAATTAAGTATTTTAGCAAATGAGTTTTGAGAAAAGCCTCAAACCTCTAAAACGTCGAAATATGCAATAAAATACGATTTAGCACTTTTCTGAGCTTTTTAATGTTTCATGTATTTTCGAAAATAATATGAAATATTCTAAAAAATATTGATTTTTATAGATTTTTAATGGGATTTTTAAAAATATGTAAATAATTTATAAATATTCAAAAATGCTATAAAACGTTATTTTATTGCATTTTTGACATTCAAGGCATTTTCAAGGATTTTCTGAAAAACTATTTTTTAGATAAAATATACCTATGAGTAAGCTTCCTAAAGAAAATCATAAAATTTGCTTACTTTTCCCATAAATTTCAATTGCAGTAGAAATTCTATTTAAAAGTGTGAAAATCTAAGTATTTTAGCTAAAAATGAGTTTTGCCAGAAAAGCACTCAAACCGCTCTAAAACGTCGAAATATGCAATAAAATCGATTTTAGCACATTTTCTGAGCTTTTTAATGTTTCATGTATTTTTCGAAAATAATATGAAATATTCTATAAAAATATTGATTTTTATAGATTTTTAATGGGATTTTTTTAAAAATATGTAAATAATTTATAAATATTCAAAAATGCTATAAAACGTTATTTTATTGCATTTTTGACGATTCAAGGCATTTTCAGGATTTTCTGAAAAACTATTTTTAGATAAAATATACCTATGAGTAAGCTTCCTAAAAGAAAATCATAAAATTTTGCTTACTTTTCCCATAAATTTCAATTGCAGTAGAAATTCTATTTAAAAGTGTGAAAATCTAAGTATTTTAGCTGAAAAATGAGTTTTGCCAGAAAAGCACTCAAACCGCTCTAAAACGTCGAAATATGCAATAAAATACGATTTTAGCACATTTTTCTGAGCTTTTAATGTTTCATGTATTTTCGAAAATAATATGAAATATTCTATAAAAATATTGATTTTTATAGATTTTTAATGGGATTTTTAAAAATATGTAAATAATTTATAATATTCAAAAATGCTATAAAACGTTATTTTATTGCATTTTTTGACGATTCAAGGCATTTTCAAGGATTTTCTGAAAAACTATTTTTTTAGATAAAATATACCTATGAGTAAGCTTCTAAAAGAAAATCATAAAATTTTGCTTACTTTTCCCATAAATTTCAATTGCAGTAGAAATTCTATTTAAAAGTGTGAAAA
>WNWK01049626.1:0-13139 GCA_009830355.1 Cherax destructor
ACCACTTGACTTAGTACAGTCCACTAACCACCACCACTTGACCCAGTACAGTCCACTTACACCACCACTTGACTTAGTACAGTCCACTTACCACCACCACTTGACTTAGTACAGTCCACTTACCACCACCACTTGACTTAGTACAGTCCACTAACCACCACCACTTGACCTAGTACAGTCCACTTACCACCACCACTTGACTTAGTACAGTCACTTACCACCACCACTTGACCCAGTACAGTCCACTAACCACCACCACTTGACCCAGTACAGTCCACTTACCACCACCACTTGACTTAGTACAGTCCACTTACCACCACCACTTGACCCAGTACAGTCCACTTACCACCACCACTTGACCCAGTACAGTCCACTTACCACCACCACTTGACTTAGTACAGTCCACTTACCACCACCACTTGACCCAGTACAGTCCACTTACCACCACCACTTGACCCAGTACAGTCCACTTACCACCACCACTTGACCCAGTACAGTCCACTTACCACCACCACTTGTCCCAGTATAGTCTACTTACCACCACCACTTGACTTAGTACAGTCCACTTACCACCACCACTTGACCCAGTATAGTCCACTTACCACTACCACTTTGTCCCAGTACAGTCCACTTACCACCACCACTGTGTCCCAGTACAGTCCACTTACCACCACCACTTGACCCAGTACAGTCCACTTACCACCACCACTTGACTTAGTACAGTCCACTTACCACCACCACTTGACCCAGTACAGTCCACTTACCACCACCACTTTGTCCCAGTACAGTCCACTTACCACCACCACTTGACCCAGTACAGTCAACTTACCACCACCACTTGTCCCAGTATAGTCCACTTACCACCACCACTTGTCCCAGTACAGTCCACTTACCACACTAAGACTGGAAAAGTAATTATATATTCTGATATACAATAAGAGCACAGTACACAGATTATACCACAATATTAAAACAACCACTGTGAAAAAACAAGTGAGAAATCACGAATGCACTTGGAAGGTCACTATTTTTTCCAAAGTGTTTGTTTTGCAGGTTCTGATAAGTTAATAACATAGTAACATAACATAATATAACAAAACATAACATAATATAGCAAAGCATAACATAATATAACAAAACATAACATAATAGAACAAAACTAAACATAATAACTAAACATAACCAAACATAACCTAATATAACAAAACATTATATAACATTATATAACAAAACATAACATTATAAAACAAAACGTAACATTATATAACAAAACATAACATAATATGAAAAAAAATAACAAAACACGACGGGTTTCCGTATCATATTCCATCGTTCAGGATGGGTTTCCCTGTCATAATCCATCGTTCAGGACAGGTTTCCTTGTCATATTCCATCGTTCAGGACGGGTTTTCCTGTCATACTGTGTCTTTCAGAACGGCTTATCCTGTCATATTCTATCGTTCTCGACGGGTTTCCTGTCATATTCCATTGTTCAGAACGGGTTTACCTGTCATATTCCATCGCCCAGGATAGGTTTCCCGTCACTTTCCATCGTTCAAGACGGATTTCCTGTCATATTCCGTTGCATTGGACATGTTTCCTGTCATATTCCATCGCTCTAGGCGTATTTCCCAGTCATATTCCTTCGTTCTGGACGTGGTTCCCTGTTATATTCAATAGTTTAGGACGGGTTTCCCTGTCATATTCCGTAGTTCAGGACGAGTTTCCCTGTCATATTCCATCTCCTTGGATTAGTTTCCCTGTCACTTTCCATCGTTGAGGATGGGTTTCACTGTCATATTCCATCGTTCTAGACAGGTTTCCCTGTTATATTCCATCGGTCTGTGCGGGTTTCCCTGTCATATTCCATCGTTCTGGACGGCTTTTCCTCTCATATTCCATTGTTCTGGACGGGTTTCTGTCTCTCATATTCTGTCGGTCTGAATGGGTTTCTTTCTCATATTCCTTCGTTCTGGTTGGGCTTCCCCTTCATGTTAAGTCGTTCTGGACGGGTTTCCCTGTCATATTCCATCGCTCAGAACAGGTTTGTGTGTTAATTTACATCGCCCTGAATTAGTTTCCCCTGTCACTTTCTATCGTTTAGGACGGATTTCCCTGTCATATTCCTTCATTCAGATCGGGTTTCCTTGTCACATTCCATCGTTCAGGACGGTTTTCCCCCTCATATTCCATTGTTCAGGACAGGTCTCCCTGCCATATTCCATTTTTTCAGGACGGGTTTCCCTATCATATTCCGTCGTCTTAGACGGGTTTCTCTGTCATATTCAGTCGTTCTTGACGGGTTAAATTTTCATATTCCATTGTTCTATGCGGGTTTCCCTCTCATATTCCGTAGCTCAGGATGGGTTTCCCTCTCATATTCCAGAGTTCTGGACGGGAGTCCCTCTCATATTCCATCGTTCAGGACGGTTTTCCCTATCATATTCTATCTTTCAGGACGGGTTTCTCTGTTATATTCCATCCTTCTGGTCGGGTTTCCCTGTCATATTCCATCGGTCTGAACGGGTTTCCCTCTCATATTCCATCGTTCATAACGGGTTTCATTGTCATATTCCATCGTTCAGGATGGGTTTCCCTGTCATATTCCATCGGTCTGGACGGGTTTTCCTGTCATATTCAATCGTTCTTGACAATTTTATCTGTCATATTCTTTCCTTTAAGACAGGATTCCCTGTCATATTCCATTGTTAAGGACGGTATTCCCTGTCATTTTCTATTGTTCTGGACAGGTTTCTCTCTCATATTCCATAGTTGAGGACGGATTTTCCTGTCATATTCCATCCTTCAATACGGCAATTCCTCTCATATTACATTGTTCAGGACATTATCCCTGTTATATTCCATTGTTCTGGACAGGTTTCCCTGTCATTTTCCTTCGTTTTAGACGGGTTTCCCCGTCATATTCCATTGTTCTGGACGGGTTTCCCTGTAATATTCCATTGTTCTGCTTGGGATTCTCTGTCATATTCCATCGTTGGTGGCGGGTTTCCCTGTCATATTCCATCGTTGATGGCGGGTTTCCCTGTCATATTCCATCGTTGATGGCGGGTTTTACTGTCATATTCCATCATTCACGACGCTTTTCCCTGTCATATTCCCTTGCTTTGGTCGTGTTTCCCTCTCATATTCCATCGTTCAAGACGGGTTTCCTTGTCATATTCCATCATGCTGGACGGATTTCCCTCTCATATTCCATCGTTCAGGACGGGTTTCCCTGTCATATTAAATGTTACAGGACGGGATTCCCTGTCATATTCTATCGTTGATTGCGGGTTTTCCTCTCATATTCTATTGGTCTTAACGGGTTTCCATGTCATATTTGTTCGTTCTCGACGGGTTTCTCTGTCAAATTCCATCGCTCTGGAAGGGTTTCCTTGCCATGTTCCATAGTTCAGGACGAGATTCCCTGTCACTTTCAATTATTCTGGACGGGTCTCCCTATCATATTACATCGTTCTGGGTTAGTTTCCCTGTCATGTTCCATTATTCTGGATGGGTTTCCCTCTCATATTCCATCGTTCAGGATGGGTTTGCCTGTCATATTCCATCGTTCAGGACGGGTTTCCATGTTATTTTCCATACTTGAGGAAGGGTTTCCCTGTCATATTCCATTGTTCTGGACGGGTTTGCCTGTCATATTCCATCGTTCAGGACGGGTTTCCCTGTCATATTCCATCGTTCAGGACGTGTTTCCTTGTCATATTCCATCGTTCAGGACGGGTTTCCCTGTCATATTCCATCGTTCTTGAAGTGTTTCTTTGTCATATTCCATCGTTCTTGAAGTGTTTCTTTGTCATATTCAATCGTTCTTGAAGTGTTTCTTTGTCATATTCCATCGTTCAGGTCTGGTATCCTTGTCATATTTCATCCATACACCCTTCACCACTTTCCTGAGGTCAGCAGTTTTAGCCACCCTTGAAGCACTGTTCATATATGATATTACTACACAAGTGTATTAATATCAGTATACGCAGGTAGATGTTATTACAGAGGAGGACACGCAGAAAATCTACGCTCTGTAATAACATCCACCTGGACAGACCCGAACGTCGACTACCTGAGACAAGAGAGATCTCTATCCCAGTTAGCCCACCAAGGAGTGGCCACTCAATGATAATTTTGAACATTTATATTTGTATATTTATATTTAATATTGTGCCTATGTCAGTTATTAGCTTGTTCAATTATTTAGTTGTGTAAGTGTATTTGTGAACGTTTCTATGCGTAGAACAGTGTCGGTGTGTGAACGTTTGTGTTCCCTGCATGGTAACTGTAATTAATTGTTATCAGTTAGTTTTTTCTTGTTATCGTTCTTCTATATTTCTTTGCTATCCTAAGGTTCACAAGCGCGCACTCTTCTGTGTCCTCAGTTCTGTATTTCCACATATACATCCTACACACACATCACACAAACAGACGCACGAACAAAGCAACACACACACACAACCTCTGTATCTAACTTACACATACATTTATTCAATAATACATATAATCCTCTCCTTTCAGTATTACACGTAAATAAACACAAACACACACGCACCCACACCTTACACTTCTACCTTTACGCTACACACACACACATGTACACATATGTAAATCACGTGTGCAAACACCGACACTCCTTCCGGAAACAGTGACGGGTCACCACACACCTTCAGGAGACAATGACGGGTCACCACACACCTTCAGGAGACAATGACGGGTCACCACACACCTTCAGCAGACAGTGAGGGGTCACCACACACCTTCAGCAGACAGTGAGGGGTCACCATCTGGAAAAGACTTGTGTCAAGACTTGGTTCCTGGTGATTATATTATCATCATTATCAACATGTTGTGTTTCCCTGTGACAGTTAAGGATCCAAGTCCCACTGAAAAGTCATCATAAGTCTCAGTCTCCCATGTGTGGGTTATTTATGTATGTATATATAATTTTTACAAATTTACATGTATTTATGAATATTTGAGCATCCGTATACATATGATTATGCATATATATGCATAAGTGGCTATGATAGCCAAGAACAACATTATTGTTCTAACACAACCAAGAACGATACTGGTGTTCACACTTACATTAATAGTCAGTGTTGTACATGAACAACACTGACATGAACAACATTGTCATTAACAACAATGACATGAACAACACTGACATGAACAACACTGACATGAACAACACTGTCACTAACAATAGTGACATGAACAACACTGACATGAACAACACTGTCACTAACAACAGTGACATGAACAACACTGACATGAACAACACTGACATGAACAACACTGTCATTAACAACAATGACATGAACAACACTGTCATTAACAACAGTGACATGAACAACACTGTCATTAACAACTCTGACATGAACAACACTGACATGAACAACACTGACATGAACAACATTGTCATTAACAACTCTGACATTAACAACACTGACATAAACAACATTGACAAGAACAACACTGACATGAACAACACTGACATGAACAACACTGACATGAACAGCACTGGTATATAAAAGTTAACTCTGGTACGTAAAGACAAACAAGAACTCAGACAAGACGGTTGTCATCTAATTACTTAATATAATTGCTTTTACAGTGGTTGATTCATGGCTCCTGGACCCACTTCAAAACTTTCGTTTACCGGTTTTGTTCATTTTTGGTCTACATTGACATCAGATCTACTCTAGAAGCTGTGCATATTGTTTGCCTCCACCACCACCACTTGACCTAGTACAGTCCACTTACCACCACCACTTGACCTAGTACAGTCCACTTACCACCACCACTTGACATAGTACAGTCCACTTACCACCACCACTTGACCTAGTATAGTCCACTTACCACCACCACTTGACTTAGTACAGTCCACTAACCACCACCACTTGACCCAGTACAGTCCACTTACCACCACCACTTGACTTAGTACAGTCCACTTACCACCACCACTTGACTTAGTACAGTCCACTTACCACCACCACTTGACTTAGTACAGTCCACTAACCACCACCACTTGACCCAGTACAGTCCACTTACCACCACAACTTGACTTAGTACAGTCCACTTACCACCACCACTTGACCCAGTACAGTCCACTAACCACCACCACTTGACCCAGTACAGTCCACTTACCACCACCACTTGACTTAGTACAGTCCACTTACCACCACCACTTGACCCAGTACAGTCCACTTACCACCACCACTTGACCCAGTACAGTCCACTTACCACCACCACTTGACTTAGTACAGTCCACTTACCACCACCACTTGACCCAGTACAGTCAACTTACCACCACCACTTGACCCAGTACAGTCCACTTACCACCACCACTTGACCCAGTACAGTCCACTTACCACCACCACTTGTCCCAGTATAGTCTACTTACCACCACCACTTGACTTAGTACAGTCCACTTACCACCACCACTTGACCCAGTATAGTCCACTTACCACCACCACTTTGTCCCAGTACAGTCCACTTACCACCACCACTTTGTCCCAGTACAGTCCACTTACCACCACCACTTGACCCAGTACAGTCCACTTACCACCACCACTTCGCCACTTAGTCAGTCCACTTACCACCACCACTTGACCCAGTACAGTCCACTTACCACCACCACTTTGTCCCAGTACAGTCCACTTACCACCACCACTTGACCCAGTACAGTCCACTTACCACCACCAATTGTCCCAGTATAGTCCACTTACCACCACCACTTGTCCCAGTACAGTCCACTTACCACACTAAGACTGGAAAAGTAATTATATATTCTGATATACAATAAGAGCACAGTACACAGATTATACCACAATATTAAAACAACCACTGTGAAAAACAAGTGAGAAATCACGAATGCACTTGGAAGGTCACTATTTTTTCCAAAGTGTTTGTTTTGCAGGTTCTGATAAGTTAATAACATAGTAACATAACATAATATAACAAAACATAACATAATATAGCAAAGCATAACATAATATAACAAAACATAACATAATAGAACAAAACTAAACATAATAACTAAACATAACCAAACATAACCTAATATAACAAAACATTATATAACATTATATAACAAAACATAACATTATAAAACAAAACGTAACATTATATAACAAAACATAACATAATATGAAAAAAAATAACAAAACACGACGGGTTTCCGTATCATATTCCATCGTTCAGGATGGGTTTCCCTGTCATAATCCATCGTTCAGGACAGGTTTCCTTGTCATATTCCATCGTTCAGGACGGGTTTTCCTGTCATACTGTGTCTTTCAGAACGGCTTATCCTGTCATATTCTATCGTTCTCGACGGGTTTCCCTGTCATATTCCATTGTTCAGAACGGGTTTACCTGTCATATTCCATCGCCCAGGATAGGTTTCCCCGTCACTTTCCATCGTTCAAGACGGATTTCCCTGTCATATTCCGTTGCATTGGACATGTTTCCCTGTCATATTCCATCGCTCTAGGCGTATTTCCCAGTCATATTCCTTCGTTCTGGACGTGGTTCCCTGTTATATTCAATAGTTTAGGACGGGTTTCCCTGTCATATTCCGTAGTTCAGGACGAGTTTCCCTGTCATATTCCATCTCCTTGGATTAGTTTCCCTGTCACTTTCCATCGTTGAGGATGGGTTTCACTGTCATATTCCATCGTTCTAGACAGGTTTCCCTGTTATATTCCATCGGTCTGTGCGGGTTTCCCTGTCATATTCCATCGTTCTGGACGGCTTTTCCTGTCATATTCCATTGTTCTGGACGGGTTTCTGTCTCTCATATTCTGTCGGTCTGAATGGGTTTCTTTCTCATATTCCTTCGTTCTGGTTGGGCTTCCCCTTCATGTTAAGTCGTTCTGGACGGGTTTCCCTGTCATATTCCATCGCTCAGAACAGGTTTGTGTGTTAATTTACATCGCCCTGAATTAGTTTCCCCTGTCACTTTCTATCGTTTAGGACGGATTTCCCTGTCATATTCCTTCATTCAGATCGGGTTTCCTTGTCACATTCCATCGTTCAGGACGGTTTCCCTCTTTCCATGTCAGGTCTCTGCATATTCCATTTTCAGGACGGGTTTCCTATCATATTCCATCGTTCTAGACGGTTTCTCGTCATATTCAGTCGTTCTTGACGGTTAAATTTTCATATTCCATTGTTCATGCGGGTTTCCCTCTCATATTCCGTAGCTAGATGGGTTTCCTCTCATATTCCAGCGTTCTGGAAGGGAGTCTGTCATTTCCATCATTCTGATGGGAGTCCCTCTCATATTCCATCGTTCAGGAGGTTTCCCTATCATATTCTAAGTTTCAGGAAGGAGTTCTCTGTTATTTCCATCCTTCTGGTCGGGTTTCCTGTCATATTCCATCGGTCTGACGGGTTTGCCTGTCATATTCCATCGTTCAGGACGGGTTTCCTGTCATATTCCATCGTTCTGAGGGTTTCCTGTCATATTCATACTTCTGGAAGGGTTTTCCTGTCATTTCCATCGTTCTGGACGGGTTTCCTGTCATATTCCATCGTTCTGGACGGGTTTCCTGTCATATTCCATCGTTCAGACGGGTTTCCTGTCATATTCCATCGTTCATGGACGGGTTTCCTGTCATATTCCATCGTTCTGGACGGGTTCCTTGTCATATTCCATCGTTCAGAACGGTTCTCCCTGTCATATTCCATCGTTCTGACGGGTTTCTCTGTCATATTCCATCGTTCACTGGATTAGTTTCCTGTCATACTTTCCATCGTTGCTGAGAGTTTCCTTGTCATATTCCATCTTCTTGAGGGTTTCCTGTCATATTTCTTATTCTTGAGGGTTTCCTGTCATGTGCATCGTTCTGGATGGGTTATTTGTCCTATTCCATCGTTCCGGACGGGTTTCCTTGTCTATTCCATCGTTCAGGGCGGGTTTCCTTTGTCATATTCCATCTTTCAGGACGTGTTTCTCTGTCATATTCCATCGTTCTTGAAGTGTTTCCTTGTCTTATTCCATCGTTCTGTGTCTGGTATCCTTTGGTCATATTTCATTGTCATAAATCATCTTAATAAACATTTAGCTTAATTGGAAATAATTATTAAATAAGTCTCTCAAATTTTCACATATACGCTTCTCTCACCTCTTCAGAAATGGCATTAAAACATTCACCATCACTGATGCAAAATAAAAAATCTCAGGAATGAAAATATAAACTGTCAACTTGGATGATTCGAGCTGCTGACAACAAGAATTGTTGTGGTGGCTGCCACAACCTGGCCAGTACGACTGTGTTAAGTCTCCAGTATTGTTACGTACTGTATTACGAACACAGGTAGGTTTTGTATGGCCTGTGACCTCGTGGTAATGGGATTCAAAGTTTAGCAAATAAAACTCAACAATAATATACGACTTGTATTTTCCTTCACCAGATATAATTTGCCAGATATAAGAAAGTATGTACACTTATGTACACTATGTACAGAGGTTGTAGAGTAAGTGTACCACACGGTGATAAAAGATGGCAGAAGCAGAAGCCAGAGAGAGAGCAGTGTATCAACCAGCTGCTCAGACAAGTCTGTCAGTTCGCTTGGTACAAGTGAACCTCGTTGCTTCAGCTTCTCTGTTATTGGTTAATGAACCAAGGTACTGATTAACGACTGGTTCCCTACTGATCGTTAAACCCTTAGCACCCGGTTCGCAGGTTGGGAGGCAGCCTATATGGGAGTGACATACGCTGAATAAAATGTAACATACTGGTAGCATGCCACATACTGTGATGTGTGAATGTTAACATATATTACACACTGAATGTTGTGGTGCACTATATTGTAGATATATATGACACAAAACTGGTAAAAATTGAAAAAGACAATTGTAGAGAATGAAGAATTGAATGAAGGAGCTTGTCTCACAGGTGAAAGTTCCTCTCTGCTGTTATGTACTTTTTCACCATCATACGTTGTGTTGTGATGTGTATAAAGTCCTCTCACTATTATTTGTTCCTAAAAGTGTCCTCACATATTTCCACATCAGATAACATCAATTATTCCAGGAAATAATAATTTTAAGTAAAAAAAAATATACTTTTTTCTGTGGTTTACACAAATAAGCCGCACATAGGACAGAGGAGCTTCCCACGACGTTTCGGTCTGACTTGGACCATTTACAAAGTCACACTAACACTATTGGTCACTAATGACACCAGTCGTTGTATTCGAGGTTTGTGAGTTTTCTGATCATTAAGTACTGTTTTTCTGCGGAAATAAGAAGACACAGTAATGGAATGACAATGGTCACCCTCTACTGTGTTCGCTCATATAAATAGTCCATCATTAATTTACTAGAGGAAGTGATGTGGCAAATGAAATCAAAATTCTCTTTCCCACCAGGAAGGAAATGAAAAAAAAAAGTCGCTGAAAGAATAGTCTCGGTGGAGACACCACCATCACACTGACGTATAATACCAGCTGACTTCATTCATCTTATACGTAACACACGAACAGCTGACTAAAGTCTTTTACCAACAGAGTTCTGTCAACACTATTTCCAGCAGAAACCTTCCAGAGGTCTTCTATCACTAGTCTTCTGGTAACAATCCTTCCAGTAGTATTCTTCCAACAGCGTCCAGTCTTACACACTTGGATCATACCAACAGAAACTTTAAGAAAAAAAATCCTGCAATCAAGTATTTACCAAAAAGGTTACATACAGTGTTATTAACTCTGGTGTAACAAACTTTATACACATCACAACACAACGATGGTGGTGAAAAACAATATTAGAGAGGAACTTTCACCTGTGAAACAAGCTTCTTCATTCAATAGTTCCCTTTTGAAATTGTCATTTTCAGAACTTACTGGTCTTGTGCCATACATTTCTGCAACATAATGCACCACAACGTTCAGTGTGCAATATATGTTAACATTCATACATCACAGCACATAACAGTATGGGAGACATAAGGACACAGTCGTACTGGCCAGGTTGTGGCAGCCACAAACAAAATTCTTATTGTTAAGAGATCGAATCATCCAAGTTGACAGTTCTTATTTTCTTTCCCGAAAGTTATTTTTTTGCGTCTGTGGCAGTGAATGTTTTTTGTCATTAATGAAAATGTGAGAGAAGTGTATGTGTGAAAACTGAGAGACTTATTTAAAATGATTTATAAGAATATCTTCTTTGTCCTAACCATAAGCCTCTCAAGTTAGTCACTTCTTCACATATTTACGTCTTTTTCCAAAATATTTCATCAAAATTTTGTAACCCTCATTCCATTTTATTAACAAAATTATCAGTTCTTTGTTAATATGAGAAATCGGAAAAGCGCTTGGAATTTCACTATTTTTTTCAGAGAACATATATATATATATATATATATATATATATATATATATATATATATATATATGCTAGGAATTCACAAGAGCAGGCGAAATATTCACAAACACTGATCCCCTGCATGCAGGGGATGAGATGAAAAAGCTGTAAGCCTTCCTGCCTGAAAGCTGGCTGCCTTGGAATAACGTCTAGCGAAAGCTGGATGCCAAGGTATTGGACCAGTGTGGTACGGTCGGTAAAGCACTGCGTACCTTGTCATGAGGTTCGTAGGTTCGAGTCTCCGTCGGCCAGAGATCAGTGTTTGTATATATATATATATATATATATATATATATATATATATATATATATATATATATATATATATATATATATGCATACATTTGCAAGTGATTCCATTTGCGACCTCCATTTTCATTTACGAAACACGAGAAACAGAGATTATTATAATTTTTTTTACAGTTTTCATTAAGGAGATTTAGAGATTCGCATTTGACACTCAAGCATACACAACAATACCTAAACATTTCACTAAGCCATACACAACAATAAGACGTAGATGAATGGTTCAGAGAACCGACAAGTTGTTAAATTAGACACATATGCAACACTTGGGTATCTTTATTGAGGAAACGTTTCGCCACACAGTGGCTTCATCAGTCCAATACAAAGTAGAAAGGTGTAAGGAGAGGAGGAGTTTGAGGTTATCAGTCCCTCGGCCTGGAGTCGATGTGTTCAGTCCATCAATCTTGTTAGAAGTGTAGCACAAGGCCGTAGAGGTGGCTTATATGCTGTAATCAGGTGAGATGCAGCAGTAGGAGGCAGGTCATAGTGGTATCAACCACTAGTCGAAGTAAGTCCTTGTCCAAAGGTTTGGACAAATGTTGAAGAATCCCTTTGTATCAAGATCCCAAGAAGTTGCTGTGTCAGACAGGATGTAGATGAATGGTTCAGAGAACCGACAAGTTGTTAAATTAGACACATATGCAACACTTGGGTATCTTTATTGAGGAAACGTTTCGCCACACAGTGGCTTCATCAGTCAATACAAAGTAGAAAGGTGTAAGGAGAGGAGGAGTTTGAGGTTATCAGTCCCTCGGCCTGGAGTCGATGTGTTCAGTCCATCAATCTTGTTAGAAGTGTAGCACAAGGCCGTAGAGGTGGCTTATATACGTATACATAACACTCATCCATACACAATAACATGTACACGTGACACTCATATACAATACATAAACATTATACTCATTCACACATAATAACATGTACACATTAGGGATGTATCGGATGTGAAAAATTTAGATATCCGGTATGCGGATGTGTATACGGATGTCTTACTTGCTTATTTTGCGGATGCGGATATCTGCTTACAGTAAAATACGGATGCGGATGCGGATATCTGCTTACAGTAAAATACGGATGCGGATGCGGATATCTTCTTACAGTAAAATGCGGATGCGGATGCGGATTACGGATGTCACATCTTGACATCCGGGCGGATGCGGATGCGGATTTTGCAGGACAGTCATAAAACACCTGATTTTTTTTTTTTTTTACCACATGGCAAATACTTTCATTACATAATACTTTTAATACATAATACTTTTATTACATAATACTTTTATTTATAATACTTTTATTACATAATCAATTGACATTTGCTTAATACTTAAAGTTTATGATTGGAAGGTTTTTCTTCAAGAATAACAGTTTCTCTGCATTTTCTGCCAGAAGTCGTTTTCGTTTGTTGGGCTTTATCAAGTCACAAACACATCTCATACTGTGTGACTGAGATCTGTTT
>WNWK01049627.1:0-13139 GCA_009830355.1 Cherax destructor
GGGTACCATATGGTACAATGTACCATGATACACTGTACCATATGGTGATTGTACCATATGATACATTGTACCATATGATACATTGTACCATATGATACATTGTACCATATGATACATTGTACCATATGATACATTGTACCATATGGTACCGTTGTATTTACACAATACCTCACTAATATTTTCAGCATTATTTGGTTTACAATAAACTTGTAAACAAGTTTTGTAACCAATATAATGATAATCAAATTAGTGCAATTATTGTGTTAAATACAATGAGTGTTCAATTATACATTATACATTATATTGGTCTCACAGGCCACAAAAGTTACTGAAAAAATATTAGAAAAGAAAAGAAAAAAGTAACAAAAACGTAAAATAAAAAAAATGTGACTTTACAGAAATAGCCGATGTTGCCACCACCCGGTCATTGAGGGTCAACTTCATGACTCTATATTTCTGTAATTACTGATCAGAATTTTTTTTTGTTTCATAACCTTCACAAAATTATTATTAATTCTGTAAGAATTTTTTTTTTTCAAAATTTCTGGGACACTTGTGCACCTATTGAAATTTGACCATTGGTCCCTGAAAAGGTTAAACAATCCCAATGCATTTTTCTACATTTCTGGCAAATACTCTTCGCAAAAACAAACAAAAAATATTACAGATTTTGTAAAACAAACTTGTCTTTTATAGTATTTTGGAATGGAGCTGGAGAACAAGACAAGTCTTGGGCTCCCCATTTAGTTTGCAAAACCTGTGTAGAATGTTTACAACGGTGCAAAAATAGGTAAAGGAAAGCCGTGAAGTGCTTCCTATCAGTGAAAAAGTTATAATTTTTGACTTATGCATAATTTATCAATTAAACTTTAAAATAGGTATGTATAGGACTATACTATATAGTGTTTGCTATTATCTGCAGTTTTGGTATCCCCATAGGTCCTTGGATACAGGGATTCTACTGTACTTGTATAAATAAAGATTATTGTGATAAATGGTTTGGAAAACTGACAAGTTGAAGAATGAGACACTTATGTAACATATGTGAATCTTTCCTGAGGTACCATTTTGCCAAACACTGGCTTCATCAGTCCAATACAAAGATGAATGGTATAAGGAGGTGTTTGAGGTAATCAGTCCCTCAGCCTGGAATCAATGTATTCAGTCCATCAATCTTGAAGACAGTACAGCATATGATGGGAGAAGTGGCTTATAAAGTGGAACCTCTGGTCATGAATGCTTCCCAACACAGATTGGTTCACAACCAAAAAAATTCGCTAAGATTTTGCATCTGATCACAAACACATAATCGGGTGCCGAACAAACACAGTCACGCCAATTTTCACATTCCAAGCCATTTTTTTTGCACTCGCCAATTTTCCCCACTTCCTGTTGTTTATGTACACCTAACAAAGACCCTCACCTTGTAGTCGGTTTCGGTTAGACGTGTGTACATTCACTGTCAACTCCTTGTGTTGTATTTCTTGTTTTTTAATTCAATTTGTTTTCTTGGTTGTTTATAGTATTTTTTTCTCTGTTATTTAAGTTTTTTTCTGTATTAAACTGTGCTTTATTTTGTATAATTAAGGATTTTTCAAACTTTGTTTATTTTTTCTTTGCTTAAAACTAAAAAAAAATGTTTACAGCAAACGGTTTGTAGGGGTCTAGAACGGACTCATGCAATATTAGTTTTCTCTGTTGTTCAAGGTTTTCTCAGTGTTATTCAAGGTTTTTACATTTAGTTTACTATTACAGTGTGCATTCTATGGTATAATTAATTATTTTGTGCTTAAAAGACTTAACCCTTTGACTGTTTCGTTCGTATATATACGTCTTGCGAGCTAGTGTTTCGGACGTATATATACTCAAAAATTCTAGCGGCTTCAAATCGAGTGGAAGAAAGCTGTTAGGCCCACATATGAGAGAACGGGTCTGTGTGGTCAGTGTGCACTGTATAAAAAAAATCCTGTAGCACGCAGTGCATAATGAGAAAAAAAAACTCCGACCGTGTTTTTGGATTAACCCTTTGACTATTTTGGTTGTATATATACATCTTACGAACCACTGTTTCAGACGTATTAAGAAGCGTAAATTCTAGTGGCTTCAAATTAAGCGGGAGAAAGCTGGTAGGCCTACATGTGAGAGAATGGGTCTGCGTGATGGGTGTGCGCAGTATGAAAAAAATCGGGGACTCAGTGGTGCATTGTGGGAATGCCATGTATTGCGACCCCAGAATGGGCCACAATATACATATATAAATTTGATGTATATTTCCCTTTCTTATAATTTTATATTGCTGATATTTTTGATAATAGCTAAATCATTAATATCTTGCTTTATATTATTATTTGACTTAGCTATTTTATTAGGTAGGATGTAACATTACATATTGTGCTCAAGTGTGTTGTAGCTGCCCTGTAGTTGGCCACCCCCCGGGAGACCAGAGAGGGATCGGGACATCCCCAGGCGATCCAGATTCCACGGTAAACTACACCACCGCCAAGAACTTCAACGGAATGGGGTGGACCATGGTACTCTTCCCCCTACCTAGGAACCAGAATGCCTGTAGAGAGAAGCTCACAGTTACCCTGGGAAGGGAATAAGGGAGGGAGGAGGAGGAAAGGGAGAAGGAAGGATGGGGAAGATGGGAAAGGGGAGGTGGGATTGGGTGGTAATTAGGTTCAGTCTGAGGAAGAAGACAAAGAGGTCCAATTCCTCAGAGTGATAGCCTCTTTACCGCATCAAGGAGCCTCCCAACTTGTTTTATTTAAGACATGGTTGACTTGATCCCACTGTATGTTTTTGTTATTGAAGTTGAATTTCGTGAAGGCACCTTCATAACTGGTCACCTTTTGCTGGTCAGGAGTCCAGTACAGTGGACCCTCGGTTAACGAATACCCCGGAAATCGTGCAATTATGTAAGTATAATTTTGTAAGTTCTTGTGGAAGTGTATTTTTGGGGGTCTGAAATAGACTAACCTAAGTGAAATTTTTCCTTAAGGGAGTAAATTCGTTCGGTAATGGCACTTGAGCAGACTTCAGGAGTGAAGTTTTTACGAAACTCGGGGGTCCACTGTACCTCTGTTATTTGTGATTTGGGTGTATTGTCTTTGAAGTTGTTACATTTCGTATCAGATCATCATTGTTGGTGAAGATGAAGTCTAGTGTATTTGTTGGTTTAAGGTGAATTTGTTGCAGAGATTTAATAGCTCATGTGTGTGTGAATTTTTGTCTGAGCTGCTTCCTGGGGTTATCTCTGCTAAAACATTATTTTCTACATTGCTCCACTTTATGTTCCTTAAGTTGAAATCACTCAGCAGCAAGATGTTTGGGGCAGGAGTTGGAAGATTTTCTAAACAGTGGTCAATTTTACTAAGCTGTTCCTAGAATTGTTGGGAAGTAGCATCCGAAGGCTTGCATACAACTACAGTGACAAGGTTTTGGTTTTCTGTCTTAACTGCCAAAACTTCAGCTACATCATTCGAGGTGTTTAATAGTTCTGAGCAAATGAACGACTCGGTGATGTAAAGGTCAACCCCTCCCTTCCCTCTGTTACCTGTTTACTCTGTCACATGTGAATAGATTTTAACCTGGGATCCATATTTTGTTGTCAATGTAATCCTTTATGTGGGTCTCCATGATTCCACAAACTTTGCGTTTGACTCTGTGACTCTGTTTGCATTTATAAATTAATTTACAGTATCAACTTCTCCATGCAACTCAGAAAAGTGTCTAGAAGAGCTTGATTTTAGTGCACTTAATTGTTAGACTTTGTGTACATACAGTGGTACCTCGACTTACGATATTAATCCGTCAGAGGGGGCATATCTTAAGGCGAAACAATCGTTACTCGAATCAATTTTCCCCATAAGAAATAAAATATTTTTTAGAACTTTTTGACATTAAATAATACACAATTTAATGAAGAATACCTAAATACACATGTAAATATTGTACAATAACATGTCGCTTACATATTTTGAAGAGTTGTTGATGTGTGGAGGACGGGAGGAGGGGAGAAGGTGGAGTAGTATGCTAGTGTTTGGAAGGGGAATCCCCTTCCATTAACACTGCAGGTACCAAGTTCTTTTCTGGGGTTACTTCCCTTTTTCTTTTAATGCCACTAGGACCAGCTTGAGAGTCACTGGACCTCTTTCTAACAATAAATTTGTCCAGGGAGCTCTGTGTCTATTGATTCTTTAACACATCCCTGAAATAACACACCACTGTGTCATTGTACAGGTTGCCAGCACGGCCTGCAACAGCATGGTTAGGGTGATATTCATCCATAAAGCCTTGCACATCACTCCATTTGGCACAGATCTCCCTAATCCTTGAAGAAGGCAATTTCTTCCATTTCTGTTCCACCTCCTCCTCCTCTGAACCATTGTCCTGACCATTGGACTCTTGTTCCAGTTGCTGTTGAAGCTCTTGCAGATCTTCAGTGGTTAGCTCTTCCTTGTGCTCCTCCACCAACTGTTCCACATCCTCACCACTCACCTCTAACCCCAAAGATTTGCCCAATTCCACAATTTCTTCCACAACAGGCTCAGGCTCAGGCTAAGGGTTCTGAGGCTCAGCCCCAAAACCTTCAAAATCCCTCTCTAGGACACAGTCTGGCCACAATTTTCTCCAGGCAGAGTTCAAAGTCCTGGTAGTCACTCCCTCCCAAGCCTTACCTATAAGGTTTACACAATGCAGCATATGGAAATGTTTTTTTCCAAAATTCTCTTAGGGTTATATTCATGTCTGTGGTCACATCAAAGCACTTTTGAAACATTGCTTTGGTGTAGAGTTTTTTAAAGTTGGAAATGACCTGCTGGTCCATGGGCTGGAGGAGAGGAGTGGTATTAGGGGGCAAGAACTTCACTTTGATGAATTTAAACTCCTCCACAATTTTCTCTACCAAGTTTGGAGGATGACAAGGAGCATTGTCCATTATCAGGAGGCACTTAAGTGGCAAATTATTGTCCAATAGATATTTCTTCACACTGGGGCCAAACACGCCATGCGTGTCGTAAGAGGCGACTAAAATGCCGGGTGCAAGGGGCTAGTAACTCCTCCTGTATATATTACTAAATGTAAAAGGAGAAACTTTCGTTTTTTCTTTTGGGCCACCCTGCTTCGGTGGGAAACGGCTGTCGTGTTGAAAGAAAGAAAGATTGGCTTTACAGAGATTCTTTTAAAGATCTACTTAGCCTGAAACATCATGTGTTTATAAGGCACAAATACCCATAAGTAGAAGCAAGAAACTTATGATGACATGTAAGTCTGACTTGAGCCAATAATAACTGGTCACACAATGATTAGTTAATGCTCTAAGTTGGACTGAAATGTCATCATAAGTTTGTATACTTGGAGAGTGTTTCAGGGATGAATGCCCCCACAGCCCGGTCTCTGACCAGTCCTCGTGGTGGATCAGGGTCTGTGACCATGCCTCGTGATGGATCAGGGTCTGTGACCAGACCTCGTGGTGGATCAGGGTCTGTGGCCAGACCTCGTGGTGGATCCGGGTCTGTGACCAGGCCTCATAGTGGATCAGGGTCTGTGACCAGGCCTCATAGTGGATCAGGGTCTGTGACCAGGCCTCGTAGTGGATCAGGGTCTTATCAACCAGGCTATGTGTAGGTTATTTGTGTTTTGTTCCAGTTACAGCAGTGACTTTACCCTTTGACTGTCGCAACCCCAAATCCTGAAGTGTCTTCTGGTATCGCAAAATATTCGAAAAAAAAAAAGTTCTTAGCAAAATGTTAAGACTATTTTTCTAATTCTTTTAAGCCCTAAATTTTATTTTTGCAATCCGTACTTACCGAGATATATAGGCGTAAAGTTGGCAAAAAATGAGCTGCGTATTGCAACAGTGGCGAATGCCGCTCACCGGTAAACTTTGGTTTACTTCCTTTCAAAGGTTTCGTGTTTTTTTTTTTCACTATTTTATTTTTTCACGTAACTTATATGGCCTGTGAGATGAAAGTAAGGTGCAATATACACTCGTTGTATGCAACACAATAATTGTTTACAAAACTTGTTTACACCAACCAACAATAAAAAAAATGTTTATTACAATTGTTCTATAATATATATACACATATATAATGACTTGACACTTTCCATCAACTGGAAGCTTGAAGCTGTGTGTGTGTGTGTGCACATCTAAATTTGCTGAGTAAGGGTAAGGCAGCTGTCAAAATGACATATTATACCATTACTCACCACCCTCACTGCTGTCAACCTGTCAACACAAATGGGGTCCCATGTCTTCTTCTCCCACAACCTCCTTCCTTTCTTCTTTCATTCCTTCCTTTCTTCCTTCCTTTCTTAATTCTTTCATTCCTTTCTTCCTTTCTTTCTTTTTTCCTTTCTTAATTCCTTCCTTCCTCCCTTTCCTCCTTCCAAACTTCTTCTTTCCTTCCTTCCTCTCATCTCTTCTTTCCTTCCTTCCTCTCATCTCTTCTTTCCTTCCTTCCTTCCTCTCATCTCTTCTTTCCTTCCTTCCTTCCTTCCTTCCTTCTGGTATCCTGGGCATTGCTTTCGGTCACAAACTCTTCAAAACCATAAAATTCATCTTCAGAGACACTTACATCTGTGTTAGAACTATCACTGGCGAAGAGAAGAGTCCCAGATACGCCGGGGAGTTAGATATTTCTTACCGCTAGAATGAATGTTCATCTTATCAATCCTGTGTAGAATGAATGTTCATCTTGTTATCAATCCTGTGTAGAATGAATGTTCATCTTGTTATCAATCCTGTGTAGAATGAATGTTCATCTTGTTATCAATCCTGTGTAGAATGAATGTTCATCTTGTTATCAATCCTGTGTAGAATGAATGTTCATCTTGTTATCAATCCTGTGTAGAATGAATGTTCATCTTGTTATCAATCCTGTGTAGAATGAATGTTCATCTTGTTATCAATCCTGTGTAGAATGAATGTTCATCTTGTTATCAATCCTGTGTAGAATGAATGTTCATCTTGTTATCAATCCTGTGTAGAATGAATGTTCATCTTGTTATCAATCCTGTGTAGAATGAATGTTCATCTTGTTATCAATCCTGTGTAGTATGAATGTTTATCTTGTTATCAATCCTGTGTAGAATGAATGTTCATCTTATCAATCCTGTGTAGTATGAATGTTCATCTTGTTATCAATCCTGTGTAGAATGAATGTTCATCCTGTTATGAATCCTGTGTAGAATGAAAGTTCATCTTATCAATCCTGTGTAGAATGAATGTTCATCCTGTTATCAATCCTGTGTATAATGAATGTTCATCCTGTTATCAATCCTGTGTAGAATGAATGTTCATATTGTTATCAATCCTGTGTAGAATGAATGTTCATCTTATAAATCCTGTGTAGAATGAATGTTCATCTTGTTATCAATCCTGTGTAGAATGAATGTTCAGCTTGTTATCAATCCTGTGTAGAATGAATGTTCATCTTGTTATCAATCCTGTGTAGAATGACTGTTTATCCTGTTATCAATCCTGTGTAGAATGTTCATCTGGTTATCAATCCTGTGTAGATTGAATGTTCATCCTGTTATGAATCCTGTGTAGAATGAATGTTCATCTTGTTATCAATCCTGTGTAGAATGAATGTTCATCCTGTTATCAATCCTGTGTAGAATAAATGTTCATCTTGTTATCAATCCTGTGTAGAATGAAGGTTCATCTTATCAATCCTGTATTGAATGAATGTTCATCCTTTTATCAATCCTGTGTAGAATGAATGTTCATCCTGTTATCAATCCTATGTAGAATGAATGTTCATCTTGTTATCAATCCTGTGTAGAATGAATGTTCATCTTGTTTTCAATCCTGTGTAGAATGAATGTTCACCTTGTTTTCAATCCTGTGTAGAATGAATGTTCACCTTGTTATCAATCCTGTGTAGAATGAAAATTCATCCTGTTTTCAATCCTGTGTAGAATGAATGTTCATCTTGTTAGCAATCCTGTGTAGAATGAATGTTCATCTTGTTATCAATCCTGTGTAGAATGAATGTTCATCATGTTATCAATCCTGTGTAGAATGAATGTTCATCTTGTTATCAATCCTGTGTAGAAGGAATGTTCATCTTGTTATCAATCCTGTGTAGAATGAATGTTCATCTTGTTATCAATCCTGTGTAGAATGACTGTGCATCCTGTTATCAGTCCTGTGTAGAATGTTCATCTGGTTACCAATCCTATGTAGAATGAATGTTCATCCTGTTATGAATCCTGTGTAGAATGAATGTTCATCTTGTTTTCAATCCTGTGTAGAATGAATGTTCATCCTGTTATCAATCCTGTGTAGAATGAATGTTCATCTTGTTATCAATCCTGTGTAGAATGAATGTTCATCCTGTTATCAATCCTGTGTAGAATGAATGTTCATCTTATCAATCCTGTGTAGAATTAATGTTCATCTTGTTATCAATCCTGTGTAGAATGAATGTTCATCTTATCAATCCTGTATAGAATGAATGTTCATCCTGTTATCAGTCCTCTGTATAATGAATGTTCATCCTGTTATCAATCCTATGTAGAATGAATGTTCATCTTGTTATCAATCCTGTGTAGAACGAATGTTCATCCTGTTATCATTCCTGTGTAAAATGAATGTTCATCTTGTTTTCAATCCTGTGTAGAATGAATGTTCACCTTGTTATCAATCCTGTGTAGAATGAAAATTCATCCTGTTTTCAATCCTGTGTAGAATGAATGTTGATCTTGTTATCAATCCTATGTAGAATGAATGTTCATCCTGTTTTCAATCCTGTGTAGAATGAATGTTCATCTTGTTATCAATCCTATGTAGAATGAATGTTCAACCTGTTATCAATCCTGTGTAGAATGAATGTTCATCTTCTTATCAATTCTGTGTAGAAGGAATGTTCATCTTATCAATCCTGTGTAGAATGAATTTTCATCTTGTTATCAATCCTGTGTAGAATGAATGTTCATCTTGTTATCAATCCTGTGTAGAATGAAGGTTCATCTTATCAATCCTGTATTGAATGAATGTTCATCCTTTTATCAATCCTGTGTAGAATGAATGTTCATCCTGTTATCAATCCTATGTAGAATGAATGTTCATCTTGTTATCAATCCTTTGCAGAATGAATGTTCATCTTGTTTTCAATCCTGTGTAGAATGAATGTTCACCTTGTTATCAATCCTGTGTAGAATGAAAATTCATCCTGTTTTCAATCCTGTGTAGAATGAATGTTCATCTTGTTATCAATCCTATGTAGAATGAATGTTCATCCTGTTTTCAATCCTGTGTAGAATGAATGTTCATCTTGTTATCAATCCTGTGTAGAATGAATGTTCACCTTATCAATCCTGTGTAGAATGACTGTGCATCCTGTTATCAGTTCTGTGTAGAATGTTCATCTGGTTATCAATCCTGTGTAGAATGAATGTTCAGCCTGTTATGAATCCTGTGTAGAATGAATGTTCATCTTGTTTTCAATCCTGTGTAGAATGAATGTTCATCCTGTTATCAATCCTGTGTAGAATGAATGTTCATCTTGTTATCAATCCTGTGTAGAATGAATGTTCATCTTGTTATCAATCCTGTGTAGAATGAATGTTCATCTTGTTATCAATCCTGTGTAGAATGAATGTTCATCTTGTTATCAATCCTGTGTAGTATGAATGTTTATATTGTTATCAATCCTGTGTAGAATGAATGTTCATCTTATCAATCCTGTGTAGTATGAATGTTCATCTTGTTATCAATCCTGTGTAGAATGAATGTTCATCCTGTTATGAATCCTGTGTAGAATGAATGTTCATCTTATCAATCCTGTGTAGAATGAATGTTCCTCTTATCAATCCTGTGTAGAATGAATGTTCATCCTGTTATCAATCCTGTGTATAATGAATGTTCATCCTGTTATCAATCCTGTGTAGAATGAATGTTCATCTTGTTATCAATCCTGTGTAGAATGAATGTTCATCTTGTTATCAATCCTGTGTAGAATTAATGTTCATCCTGTTATCAATCCTGTGTAGAATGAATGTTCATCTTGTTATCAATCCTGTGTAGAATGAATGTTCATCTTGTTATCAATCCTGTGTAGAATGAATGTTCATCCTGTTATCAATCCTATGTAGAATGAATGTTCATCCTGTTATCAATCCTATGTAGAATGAATTTTCATTCTGTTTTCTATCCTGTGAAGAATGAATGTTCATCTTATCAATCCTGTGTAGATTGAATGTACATCTTATCAATCTTGTGTAGAATGAATATTCATCCTGTTATCAATCCTCTGTAGAATGAATGTTCATCTTGGTATAATCCTGTGTAGAATGAATGTTCATCCTGTTATCAATCCTGTGTAGAATGAATGTTCATCTTGTTATCAATCCTGTGTAGAATGAATGTTCAACCTGTTATCAATCCTATGTATAATGAATGTTCATCTTGTTATTAATCCTGTGTAGAATGCATAAAGATATTGTTTTTTGTTGGGTCCCTGGTCATGTTGACGTACAGGGCAATGAACAGGCAGACACTGCTGCGCGGTCAGCAGTACATGACCTTCCAGTTTCATATAGAGGTGTTCCTTTCACGGACTATTTTGCGGTCATTGCTACCCACCTTCGCACCCGTTGGCAACAACGCTGGTCTGACCTGCTGAATAACAAACTTCATTCTATTAAACCGGTTATAGGTTTCTGGCCTTCTTCTTGTCACCAATGTCGAGGTTGAGAGACTACACTCTCCCGTCTTCGTGAGCATTGTCAGGTTCCAGTGTCTGTTCGACATATCCTGTTGGACTGCCCACTCTATCAACGAGCACGCAGAATTTACCTCCAACGACGTCTTCGCTCTGCGGCCCTTTCTTTACCTTCCCTTCTTGCAGATGGACCCTCCTTTAATCCTGACTTTCTCATTGACTTTTTGACAGAAACTGACTTACTACACAAACTCTGAAGATTATACCTCTAGCACCTCCCTCAGTCCCTTCTACCTCGATCTCTTGCTACCCTCCACCTCTATACTATCCACCGTCATCTTGCACTCCATACCCTACTAATCGTCCATCTCCCTCTTACAACCCACTCTCCCTGCATCCTACAATAACCTGCAGTGCTGTATAACCCCTGTGGTTTAGCGCTTCTATTTGATTATAATAATAACAATAAAGATCGAGAATCTAAACCTGGTCATCGTAGTTGTATACAAGCCTACGGATGCAACGTCCCAACAATTCCAGGAACAGCTTCTGAAAATTGACCACTGTCTGGAAAATCTTCCAGCTCCTGCCCCCAACATCTTGCTCCTAGGGGATTTCAACCTAAGGCACCTAAATTGGAAGAATATTGCAAACAATGTGGTAGCAGAGATAACACCAGGAGGCAGCTCAGATGAAAACTCGCACACACATGAACTTTTAAATCTCTTCACCAAATTCACCTTAAACCAGCAAATAGTAGAGCCTATAAGATTAAAGAATACGCTAGACTTCATCTTCACCAACAATGATGATCTGATACGAAATGTCTTCATATCAAAAACAATATACTCAGATCACAACATAATAGAGGTCCATACATGTATGCGGGGAGTCCCAGATCGACAAAATATGATCAGCCGCGAGGGAGCCTTCTCCAAATTCAACTTCAATAACAAAAACATAAGGTGGGACCAAGTAAAACAAGTCCTAAATGATATAAACTGGGAAGATAGCCTAAGCATCACGGATCCTAACCTATGTCTAGAACAAATTAACTCTGTGGCACTTGAGGTTTGCTCAAGGCAAATTCCCTTAAGGAAAAGAAGGAGAAGATGTAAACTAGAAAAAGAGAGGCGCTCCCTATACAGGCGAAGGCAGATAATAATGGAGCGACTACAAGAGGCCAACATATCTGAAATACGTAGGGAGACGCTGGTCAGAGAAATAGCAAACATCGAATTAAAACTAAAGGAATCTTACAGGAATCAAGAAACGCGGGAAGAACTATAAGCCATAAATGAAATTGAAAGAAACCCAAAGTATTTCTTTTCTTATGCCAAATCAAAGTCGAGAACAACATTCAGTATTGGGCCCCTACTTAAACGGGATGGGTCCTACACAGATGAGAGCAAGGAAATGAGTGAGTTACGAAAGTCCCAGTATGACTCAGTTTTTAGCGAGCCACTAACCAGACTGAAAATCGAAAACCTAAATGAATTTTTTATGAGTGCCACAGAACTTGGGAGATGCATGCCTCTCTGACATTACCCTGACGCCAAATGACTTCGAAAAGGCAATAAATGACATGCCCATGCACTCCACTCCAGGCCCAGACTCATGGAACTCCGTGTTTATCAAGAACTGCAAGAAGCCCCTATCACATGCTTTTAACATCCTATGGATAGGGAGAATGGACACTGGGGTCGTCCCGCAGTTACTAAAAACAACAGACATAGCCCCGCTCCACAAAGGCGGCAGTAAAGCAATAGCAAAGAACTACAGACCAATAGCGCTAACGTCCCATATCATAAAAATCTTTGAAAGGGTTCTAAGAAGCAAGATCACCACTCATCTAGATAACCATCAATTACACAACCCAGGGCAGCATGGGTTTAGAGGAGGTCGCTCCTGTCTGTCCCAACTACTGGACCACTACAACATGTTCTGGATGCTCTAGAAGACAAACAAAAAGCAGATGTTATTTACACAGACTTTGCAAAAGCCTTTGACAAGTGTGACCATGGTGTAATAGTAAAATTCCAAGCTCAAACACCCGTCCAACAGACTACCTCACAAACACCTACCCTAATACGCTATTCCTAGCTCCTACCAACCCAATTGAAGTCTCGCTCATAATCAACACCCTTAAAAACAAGGCAGGAGACATAAACAGCTTACCAACTTTTATGTACAAAAAAGCTTCACAGGTACTGTCACCAGTATAGCAGCACTATTCCAATAAATCCATTGAAGCCTCTACCTTTCCATCAATTCTCCAAAATAGCTGGGGTCACCCCGATCCACAAAGGAGGTGATCAAACAGAGACTCCTGAATAATTATAGACCAATTTCTAATTTACCATTGCTTTTCTAAAATCTTCGAAAAATTAATTCATAGACAAATCCTGTTCCTACCTCGTCTCCACACAATGTACTCAGCCCCTGTCAATTTAGTTCAGGACA
>WNWK01049628.1:0-13139 GCA_009830355.1 Cherax destructor
AAATTATGTAGTATCACAGTCACTAGGAAAAGGTTATCAAACAGATAGCCGTTTGAAGCAAAATAAGTCGCCAGGCCCTGATGAGCTTTTTTCAAGGGTTCTTAAGGAATGCAAAATAGAACTCTGTGAACCCTTAACTAACATTTTTAACCTATCTCTTCAAACGGGTGTAGTGCCGGATACGTGGAAGATGGCTAATGTAATTCCTATTTTTAAAGCAGGGGACAAGTCGTTACCATCAAATTACCCCCCAATAAGTCTAACATCAATTGTAGGCAAATTATAGAGTCGATTATAGCTGATAACATAGAAGCATCTCGATAGGCATAATTTGATTAATGATACTCAGCATGGATTCACCGGGGGCGTTCCTGCCTAACTAATTTGTTAACTTTTTTCAGTGGGGCTTTTGAGGCGTTGATAATGATAAAGAATTCGATATCGTTTATTTGGATTTTAGTAAGGCTTTTGATAGAGTACCACATCAGAGACTGTTAAAGAAAGTGGCTGCTCATGGCATTGGGGGAAAAGTGTTGTCATGGATCGAGTCATGGCTCACCAATAGGAAGCAGAGGTGTGCATAAATGGGGTTAAATGGAGTGGGGATCTGTAACAAGTGGCGTTCCTCAGGGATCGTTTTGGGCCCGTTGTTGTTTATAATATATATAAATGACCTTGACGAGGGAATTTCTAGTGATATGAGCAAATTCGCTGATGACACGAAGATAGGTAGGATAATCGATTCAGACGTAGATGTCAGTGAACTACAGGAGGATTTAGACAAACTCAATTCCTGGTCAGAAAAATGGCAGATGCAGTTCAATGTAGATAAATGCAAAGTTCTAAAGCCAGGTGTCCATAACCCAAGCACTTATAAGTTAAATAACGTAGAACTTAGCCATACAGATTGCGAGAAGGACTTGGGGGTGATGGTAAGCAGCAACCTTAAACCAAGACAGCAATGCCTAAGCGTACGTAATAAGGCAAATAGATTACTGGGATTTATATCAAGAAGTGTTAGCAACAGAAGTCCAGACGTTATATTACAGCTTTATACATCATTAGTAAGGCCTCACCTAGATTACGCAGCTCAGTTCTGGTCTCCATATTACAGAATGGACATAAATTCGTTAGAAAACATTCAGCGTAGAATGACTAAATTAATACATAGCATTAGAAATCTTCCTTACGAAGAAAGATTGAAGACCCTTAAATTACATTCACTTGTAAGACGTAGAATGAGGGGACATGATCGAGGTATACAAGTGGAAAAGGGTATTAACAAAGGGGATATAAATAAGGTCTTGAGGGTATCTTCCAAGAGAGAACCCGCAATAATGGATTCAAGTTAGATAAGTTTAGATTTAGAAAGGATATAGGAAAGTATTGGTTTGGAAATAGGGTAGTTGATGAATGGAACAGTCTGCCTAGTAGGGTTATTGAAGCAAGGACCTTGGGTAGTTTTAAATTTAGGTTGGATAAATTCATGAGTGAAAGGGGTTGGATTTGAGTGGGAATTGCACATGAGTAAATAAAATTATCAAAGCTTATTTTTTGGGTAGCATTGAAAATTAGGTTGAACAAATATTCTGTTGGTGGGATGGAATGTGAAGGACCTGCCTAGAATGGGCCAACAGGCCTGCTGCAGTGTTCCTCCTTTCTTATGTTCTTATGTTCTTTAGTGAAAAACTAGGAAACCTGATAATCGATTCACGCCTTAACAAAGATCATTTGCTGCTCACAGGAGATTTCAACATAAATCTCCTACATGACCAAGACCCGCAGGTAACTGAATTCACAAACACTATGAGCAACTGCTTATTACTACCAACAATATCAAAACCTACAAGAATCTCTGATAATAGTACCTCGTTACTAGACCACATCTGGACTAACACAATATCTCCTCAAAAATCAGGCATAATCACAGAAAA
Source organism: Cherax destructor (assembly GCA_009830355.1). Lineage (NCBI taxonomy): Eukaryota > Metazoa > Arthropoda > Malacostraca > Decapoda > Parastacidae > Cherax > Cherax destructor. Next base: position 1,935 of record WNWK01049628.1, read on the forward strand.
CACCACAGACCACTACCCTACCTTTCTCATAACTAACCTAGGCATTCTGCCCCAAGAAATTGCAAAAGTTACCTTCAGACTACATAATGAGTCTGCTGTTAATAATTTTATATCAGCTATGACGAACATTGACTGGCTTAACGAATTGGAAACACACTCAGATATTAATGAATGCATCAAGAACTTTCTTAAAAAAACACATAACCTCTATAACAGACATTGCCCGAAAAAAACTAAACAGATCACAGCTAAGAGACTTAACAATCCCTGGCTAACACCCAGCATCCTTAAATCCATAAATAAGAGGCACCAATATGAAAAACAATATAGAAGGGGTCTAATAACCAGAGAACAATCGCGCATGAGTGGGTAGAATTGTCAAAGCTTATTTCTTGGGTAGCATTGAAAATTTGGTTGAGCAAATATTCTGTTAGTGGGACGGATTGTGAAGGACCTGCCTAGTATGGGCCAACAGGCCTGCTGCAGTGCTCCTCCTTTCTTATGTTCTTCTTATGTTATGTTCAAACGCTACTCATCAATCCTTACTAGCCTGATAAGAAGGTCCAAAAAATTGTATTATGAGAACAGACTCCAGACCGTAAAGGTGATATGAAAAGACCTGGAAAACCCTATCTACAATTCTAGGAAATAAAAGATATCCACGAACAATACCATCAAATTATCAAAAACAGACGAACCCCTACTCTCACCAATTGAGACAGCAAACAGACTTAATGTTTTCTTCTCCACCATAGGAAAGAATCTAGCGAGTTGGATCCCAAGTTCGAACACTCGTCCAACAGACTACCTCACCAACACCTACCCAGATACACTATTCCTAGCTCCTACCAACTCAATTGAAGTCTCACACATAATCAACACCCTTAAAAACAAAGCAGGAGACATAAACAGCTTACCACCCTTTATGTACAAAAAGCTACACATGTACTGTCACCAATTATAGCAGCATTATTCAATAAATCCATTGAATCTTCAACCTTCCCATCAATTCTCAAAATAGCTAGGGTCACCCCGATCCACAAAGGAGGTGACCAAACTGACTTGAACAATTACAGACCAATCTCAAATTTACCACTGCTTTCTAAAATCTTCGAAAAAATTAATTCATAAACAGATCTATTCCTACCTCGTCTCACACAATGTACTAAACCCTGTCAATTTGGATTCAGGACCAACAAGAGCACAAACGATGCTATAACACACATGTTAGAGTTAATATACACCGCACTTGAGAAGAAAGAGGTTCCGCTGGAATCTTCATAGACCTACGCAAAGCATTTGATACAGTCGACCATGATTTATTGCTCACAAAACTAGCGCACTATGGTATTAGGGGCACCCCTCAACTACCTAAAGTCGTACCTTAGCAACAGAAGTCAGTACGTGAACACAAATGGAGAGAACTCTTCCACACAACAAATTACAGTCGGTGTCCTCAAGGTAGTGTCCTGGGGCCCTCCTATTCCTCATTTACATAAATGACCTACCGAATGCATCACAACTACTCAAACCCATTTTGTTTGCAGATGACACAACATATGTCTTCTCTCACCCAAATCCAGTCGTACTAGCCAACACAGTTAATGCCGAATTACAGAAAATATCAACATGGATGATGACAAATAAGCTTACTCTCAATACGGACAAGACCTACTACATTCAGTTTGGAAACAAAGCTACAAATGTTCCACTTAACATAACGCTAAATGGTTCACCCATCACAGGGCTCACAGAGGGAAAATTCCTAGGAATCCACCTTGACAGTAGTCTTAAATTCCAAACACACATACAACAAATTTCCAAGAAAATCTCAAGGACAGTAGGTATATTATCTAAGATACGCTATTATGTGCCTCAACCAGCTCTCATTGCACTATATCATTCTCTTATCTACCCTTATCTCACCTATGGAATCTGTGCATGGGGCTCAACAACATTAAATCACCTTAGACCACTCATAACCCAGCAAAAGGCTGCAGTCAGGATGATAACAAATTCCCACTCTAGACAGCATACTCCACCTATATTCAGAACCTTAAAACTACTCACCATAAAAAATATTCATACCTATTCATGTGCCTTCTACATACATAAAACTCTACATGCTAATATTAACCCTGCGCTCAGAATTCTCCTCAACAACTTTAATAGGTCCCACGAACATGACACAAGACACAGATCACTATTTGACATACCCCGAGTCCATACTAACCAATGTAAAAATTCTATGCACATAAAGGGCCCCAAAATCTGGAATTCATTACCAGTAAATATCAAGTTAACCTTGTCGGAAAATCAATTCAAGACTCTTCTCAAAAGTCACCTACTCACCCTATACTAAATACTCATACTGTAACAAACTTCCAAACCCAATATTATTTTACTTAAGAAGATCTCATTTTGATATGTTCATCCTCCTTAACACTTGTTGCAATCTCATATCATCATATTGTCATTTAAAATCTTATAGTATCATCATTTTCTTAATTTGAAATAAAATATATACCTAGATGAAACTCTAAAAACTATTTCTAGTATTGTTATTATACTAGTATAGCATCAACATACTGTAATTTGAAATAAATTCTACAACTAGATTAAACTCAACCAATTTCTCTTGTATTGTCTTTAAATAGTATGTATAACCATTTAATAATTTAAATAATATAGAACTAGAATAAACTCAATCAATTTCTTTAGCATTAAGTACTTAGTGAATAAGTCTCTAGAATAAACTGCCCCTAATGCCATGGCATGCCAGTGGCTCTCCTTGCATTACAGTTTTATAATTGTATTATATTTGTAACTACCAATAACATTGTACACTTGTAACATGCATTGAAATAAAAATTATTATTATTATTATTATTATTATTATTAACAGGCTGACTCTTGCGTACCACAGTTTAAAGGTAACCCAGTTACTCAAGAGAGAAAGTGTTCATGAAACTGAACATCATGCAAGAGTAAGCTTGTTCACAGTAAAAATGCAATAATCTTATCCCTGAACAAAATTAACTTAATGTTATAAAATAGCAAGAGTTACACGCTCACAGCACAGATGAATAGTGCAATTTGAAATAGTTCTAGGAATTTAACAGTCAAGTTTCAGTCTGAATGGGAAAATGTATTAGGAAACACAGCACAACACTAGGACAAGCAACTTAATTGTGTAACTGTATTTGATAGTTCAGTAACACTGAGCGGAGAATTACACTGAGTTAATAAATGTAAGAAGTCACTACACTGAAATAAACTCTGAGCCTTTTATTAAAAGTCTTAATACAGACTTACAGATAACAGTTAACTGTCTCTAAAGCGAAACACTGTTGCTGAAGGTCAGAAATAATGCTAGTGTAGAGGTGAGGGAAAGTTAGTGTAGTTAACCTGGGGTGTACGTGGCAACCCGCGCACCACTACATAACACAGCGTCTTCACAGGAGGCCCGATTTCTTTGGGATGAATATGCGCTTTCTGTCGACTCACAGAACCTGCGGCCTTGTCGTCGGCGCCCAGTCTATCTTCTTTCTTCACCTGGTCTGTGAGCGGTGGTGGAAATGTACAAGCATGGAGAGATATGTGGGTGATGGTGGTAGCGACACAGCTAATCCCCTCTCCCTTACATTACTCACTCTTTAAATCCATCTGGTTTATCAACCCACACTAAGCCACTAGGTAAAAGTTAGCTTTTACAGGCAGGAAGCACACTGATATGGCAGGAACACTATAGAACGTTTACGTAGATGTGCTGGGGATGAGGACAGCTGTGCCTGCTGGCTACCTTAGTTTGTCCTGCCTGGCTTGGTTGTTGCTTTCAAGCCTGCTTGAATGTGCCAGTTAAACCCGTATCAACCACTTGGAGATTATCTTGTAGCAGGCACGTATGCACACAGGAGACACATTCTTAAGAAGGGTGGGTGGGAAATCGTGGAAAGCTGGCAGCAGGACTGACGGGCACTCAGGCAAGTATGTGGGCAGGCAAAAACCGCCTCTAGACCATAGGTAAATAGAGGCGAATGGCTGAGTTCTAAATAGAGGGAGGAGGCAGGCGAGGGGTAGTGTAGATAGGCCTTCTTGTGCCACTTCAAACCAACACTTTTCGTTTAACTAGGTAGATCACTAGTCACAGCTCACACATAAGAGTTCCAGCAACAATGCAGCTGCGATCCAACGATATGAGTTGCATGATGAGTTGTCAGTCGAGTGAAATAAGCAGTCCTGGGATACAAGGCCTAGGACCTCACTCACACACGTCCTCTCCCCTCAAACACTCAGCCCGGCACTGGTTGGTAGATGGATCTATAATTTCCTAACATGTAGAACACAAAGAGTAGTAGTCAACAGAGTAAAGTCTGAGGCAGCTACTGTGAAAAGCTCTGTTCCACAAGGCACAGTACTTGCTCCCATCCTATTCCTCATCCTCATATCAGATATTGACAGTGATATAAGCCACAGTGCTGTGTCTTCCTTTGCAGATGACACCCGAATCTGTATGACAGTGTCCACCATTGAAGACACTGCAAGACTCCAAGCAGACATAAACCAAATCTTTAAATGGGCTGCAGAAAACAATATGAAGTTCAATGATGAGAAATTTCAATTACTCAGATACGGAAAACGTGAAGAAATTAAAATCTCATCGGAGTACAAAACTAATTCCAACCACACAATAGAGCGAAAAACTAATGTCAAAGACCTGGGAGTGATCATGTCAGAGGATCTCACCTTCAAGGACCATAACAATGTAGCAATTGCATCTGCTCGAAAAATGACAGGATGGATAATGAGAACCTTCAAAACCAGGGATGCCAAGCCCATGTTGACACTTTACAGATCGCTTGTTCTATCTAGGCTGGAATATTGCTGCACACTAACTGCACCTTTCAAGGCAGGTGAAGTTGCTGACCTTGAAAATGTGCAGAGAACCTTCAGAGAACCTGCAGAGAACGCAGGCGGGAGAGATACATTATTATATACACATGGAAAATTATCGAGGGCTTAGTACCAAACTTGCACACAAAAATCACTCCCTACGAAAGCAAAAGACTCGGCAGGCGATGTAATATCCCCCCAATGAAGATCAGGGGTGAAACTAGCACGCTGAGGGACAACACAATAAGTGTCAGGGGCCCAAGATTGTTCAACTGCCTCCCAGCATACATCAGGGGGATTACCAACAAGCCCCTGGCTGTCTTCAAGCAGGCACTGGACAGGCACCTCAAGTTGGTACCTGATCAGCCGGGCTGTGGTTCGTACGTTGGACTGCGTGCGGCCAGCAGTAACAGCCTGGTTGATCAGGCTCTGGTCCAACATGAGGCCTGGTCACAGACCGGGCCGCGGGGGCGTTGACCCTGGAATTCTCTCCAGGTAGACTCAAGGTAGAGGCCCAGAAGAAGATAAATTATGTAATATCACAGTCACTAGCGAAATGGTTATGAAACAACTAGACCGACTGAAACAAAATAAATCGCCGGGGTCTTGATGAGCTTTTTGCAAGGGTTCTTAAGGAATGCAAAATGGAACTCTGTGAACCATTATCTAACATTTTTAATTTATCTCTTCAAACAGGTGTAGTGTCTGATATGTGGAAGATGGCTAATGTAATTCCTATTTTTAAAGCAGGGGACAAGTCACTACCGTCAAATTACCGCCCAATAAGCCTGACCTCAATTGTAGGCAAATTATAGAGTCAATTATAGCTGATATTATTAGAAGTCATCTAGATAACCATAATTTGATTAATGATACTCAGCATGGATTCACGCGGGGCCGTTCCTGCCTATCTAATTAATTAACCTTCTTCAGTAAAGCTTTTGAGGCTGTTGATCACGATAAAGAATTTGATATTGTTTATTTAGACTTTAGTAAGGCTTTTGATAGAGTACCGCACCAGAGACTGTTAAGGAAAGTGGAAGCTCATGGCATTGGGGAAAAAGTGCTGTCATGGATCGAGTCATGGCTCACCAATAGGAAGCAGAGAGTGTGCATAAATGGGGTTAAATCCGAATGGGGACATGTAACAAGTGGTGTTCCACAGGGATCAGTCTTAGGCCCGTTGTTATTTATAATATATATCAATGAACTTGACGAGGGAATTACTAGTGATATGAGCAAATTCGCCGACGACACGAAGATAGGTAGGATAATTGATTCAAACATAGATGTCATAGAACTTCAGGAAGATTTAGACAAACTTAATTCGTGGTCAGAAAAGTGGCAGATGCAGTTCAATGTAGATAAATGCAAGGTTCTGAAGCTCGGGAGTGTCCATAACCCAAGCATTTATAAGTTAAATAACGTAGAACTTAGCCATACAGATTGCGAGAAGGACTTGGGGGTGATGGTAAGCAGCAACCTTAAACCAAGACAGCAGTGCCTAAGCGTACGTAATAAGGCAAATAGATTACTGGGATTTATATCAAGAAGTGTTAGCAACAGAAGTCCTGAGGTTATGTTACAGCTTTATACGTCATTAGTAAGGCCTCACCTAGATTACGCAGCTCAGTTCTGGTCTCCATATTACAGAATGGACATAAATTCGTTAGAAAACATTCAGTGTAGAATGACTAAATTAATACATAGCATTAGAAATCTAACTTACGAAGAATGATTGAAGACCCTTAAATTACATTCACTTGTAAGACGTAGAATGAGGGGAGACATGATCGAGGTATACAAGTGGAAAATGGGTATAAACAAAGGGGATATAAATAAGGTCTTGAGGGTATCTCTCCAAGAGAGAACCCGCAATAATGGATTCAAGTTAGATAAGTTTAGATTTAGAAAGGATATAGGAAAGTATTGGTTTGGAAATAGGGTAGTTGATGAGTGGAACAGTCTGCCTAGTAGGGTTATTGAAGCAAGGACCTTGGGTATTTTTAAATTTAGGTTGGATAAATTCATGAGTGAGAGGGGTTGGATTTGAGTGGGAATTGCACATTAGCAAATAAAATTATCAAAGCTTATTTCTTGGGTAGCATTGAAAATTAGGTTGAACAAATATTCTGTTAGTGGGATGGAATGTGAAGGACCTGCCTAGTATGGGCCAACAGGCCTGCTGCAGTTTTCCTCCTTTCTTATGTTCTTGTGCACCCCATATCCATCCTGTGGACGGTAGCGCAAGAGCATATGGATACACAAAAGGCCTAGGCACAAGGCCCCAAAGGGGTTAACAATTGTACATTTGGGTTTATATCTACATTTCAATTATCTGTTACAAGCAAATTTAGGAAATTTGCTTAGTACAATTGGTATCTTATTTCATGAATAAGATATCTTGACATGTCACATAGGTTATTATACTGTCTATCTCTATATTCCTCAATAAGTGCACAATTAAGCACATAGTGTTCAAGACAGTGACCATATGCCTGATCACATAATTTGCATTTAGTTTGATCATCATCTGTGTGTCTCCCAAACTGTCAGAAGTACCTGTAGCCAAGCCTAAGCCTGGCCACTACATCATCAGTCAGTCTGTTCACATTGCAAGTTGCTCCACAAACATGCCCATCAGGGGGATTACCAACAAACCCCTGGCTGTCTTCAAGCAGGCACTGGACAGGCACCTAAAGTCGGTACCTGACCAGCCAAGCTGTGGTTCGTACGTTGGACTGCGTGCGGCCAGCAGTAACAGCCTGGTTCATCAGGCTCTGGTCCAACATGAGGCCTGGTCACAGACCGGGCCGCGGGGGCGTTGACCCCTGGAATTCTCTCCAGGTACTCCAATATATAGATGAATGGTTCAGAGAACCGACAAGTTATAAATTAGACACATATGCAACATTTGGGTATCTTTATTGAGGAAACGTTTCGCCACACAGTGGTTTCATCAGTCCAATACAAAGTAGAAAGGTGTAAGGAGAGTTGGAGTTTTGAGGTAATCAGTCCCTCGGCCTGGAGTCGATGTGTTCAGTCCATCAATCTTGTAGAAATGACAGTATATGTCCGTAGAGGTGGCTTATATACTGTAGTTAGGTGAGGAGAAGCAGCAGGAGGCGGGGTCATAGTGGTACCATCCACTAGTCTAAGTAGATCTTCGTCCAAAGGATGGACAAGTGTTGAAGAATTCGTTTGTATTAAGATCCCAAGATGTTGCTGTGTCAGACAGGGTATAGATGAATGGTTCAGAGAACCGACAAGTTATAAATTAGACACATATGCAACATTTGGGTATCTTTATTGAGGAAACGTTTCGCCACACAGTGGCTTCATCAGTCCAATACAAAGTAGAAAGGTGTAAGGAGAGTTGGAGTTTTGAGGTAATCAGTCCCTCGGCCTGGAGTCGATGTGTTCAGTCCATCAATCTTGTAGAAATGACAGTATATGTCCGTAGAGGTGGCTTATATACTGTAGTTAGGTGAGGTGAAGCAGCAGGAGGCGGGGTCATAGTGGTACCATCCACTAGTCTAAGTAGATCTTCGTCACCTAACTACAGTATATAAGCCACCTCTACGGACATATACTGTCATTTCTACAAGATTGATGGACTGAACACATCGACTCCAAGTAAACTCTGTGCTCGCATTATCATGAGCACAGATAGGCACGTTCATGGAAATTAATTTGGATTTATATCTACAGTTCACTTATCTGTTACAAGCAAATTTAGGAAATTTGCTTAGTATAAGTGGTATCCAACCTTCACTAATAAGATATCTTGACATGTCACATAGGTTATTATACTGTCTATCTCTATATTCCTCAATAAGTGGACAATTCAGCACATAGTGTTCAAGACAGTGACCATATGCCTGATCACATAATTTGCATTTAGTTTGATCATCATCTGTGTATCTCCCAAACTGCCAGAAGTACTTGTAGCCAAGCCTAGTCTTTCAGCGACTTAATAGCTGTAAATTTAACCTGCAGGCAGGTCTTTCCTGCCGGCACTCCACGATTTCCGCCGAGAAAGATTTAGATTTTTTAGATTTTGCCACCGAAGTGGCTAGTTTATTGTGCACCCCATATCCATCCTGTGGACGGTAGCGCAAGAGCATATGTATACACAAAAGGCCTTGGCACTAGGCCCCAAATGGGTTAACAATTGTACATTTGGATTTATATCTACATTTCACTTATCTGTTACAAGCAAATTTAGGAAGCAAAGCCATCAAGCCAAAAGCAAATCTTTACCTAGCGACTTAGTTAAGAACAATTTAACGAGCATTGCAGTACCTGGTAACTTCTTTGGCTACCAGAGACGGCTTTTTAAGTGGGACATGCCAGAGGTTCACCTACAAACATAGTAAGTTTGTGCTGATTTATTTGTGCACACAGAGTAAAAATTCGTCTGTCATTCCAAGGCACGTGTGCTAGAAGTGTTAAGTGCTGTAGGTTTGGAGTAACTATTTGCATGAGTTTTGCGGTGGATATCTCTGACCCAGGACAGTGAGCAAACATCAGTACCAACGTAGGCTGAGGAATGTACGAGGAACAGAAGCCTGGCCTGGTGAGTGACCTTGAGAGTGGCACTATAAGACTCGCATGCCACTTACACCCATATAGCTTGTGTCTGGTGAGGTGAATGTCCCTTACGCCGATCCTCCTGTTAACCAGTATATTTAACTGATCGCCATTATCGTCCCAGGACTGCTTATTTCACTGGACTGATAACTCTCCATGCAACTCATATCGTTGGATCGCAGCCGCATTGTTGCTGGAACTCTTATGTGTGAGCTGTGAATAGTGGTCTACCTAGTGAAACACACAGGGTTGGTTTGAAGTGGCTCTAGGCCTTCCTTCACTGCCTCCTCCCCTCCTTCCTTGATTTGGAACACAGCCATTCGCCTTTATTTACTTATGGTCTAGAGGCGGATCTTGCCTGCCCACATAAGTGCCTGAGTGCCCCTGTCAGTCCTGCCAGCGTTCCACGATTTCTCCCTCACGCTTCTTAAGAATGTGTCTCCTGTGTGCCGATTTGCCTGCTACAAGCAAATCTCCAAGTGGTTGACATGGGTTTAGCTAGAACATTCAAGCAGGCTTGAAAACAAAACTGCAAGCCAGCCAGGACAAAGGGGGGTTGCCTCGAGTTACAGCTGTCCTGACCCCTAGCACGTCTACAGTGTTCCTGCCATACCAGTGTTTTTCCTGCATCGAGAACACCAAGCCAGCAAGCCAGCCCAGGTAATCCAAGCAAGCTCTGCCAAGGAAGCCAGTGTGAAATCTTCTTCCAGTGTGTCTGAACTACTTTGCATTACCAGTAACATGCCGGCAAAAGACAACTTTTATTTAGTGGCTTAGTGTGGGTTGATAAGCCAAAAAGGGGGTTTAAAAGGAGTGAGTAATGGGGGGGGAAAATGGAGTGGTTGTGTCGCTCCATCCCCCACATGGGGTCTCTGTTGCATTTCCCCCCCGCTCACAGACCAGGTGAAAAAAGAAGATTTTTTAAAGAACCCGAAAAAACCGGAGGATCTGTGAGTCTCAGAAAGTGCATATTCTTTCCCAAAAAGGAATCCCTCCGGTGAAAGACAGCTGTTATGTAGTGGTCCTGGGTCCCCAGTTACACCCCCCCCTAACCATCCCCCCTTTCTTTTACCTCAAAACTAGGAAATTTTTTCGCCCTTTTTTAAAAAGTGTTTTGCTTTATAGACAGTTAAGTATTTTTTAAAAATGTATTAAGACTTTAAAAAAAGGGGGAGAGTTTATTTCCCTGTAGTGACTCCTTACAATTTTTTTAAATCAGTTAATGGCATTCTAATTTAAAAACGGGTTTCACAATTAAGTTTTTTTTTTCCCAGTGTTGTGCTGTGGGTTTTTTAATACATTTTTTCCCTTCCCATTGGCTTTCTGCTAAATTCCCCAAAAATATCTATATTTCAAATTGCCAAATTTATCTGTCTTTAAAAATTTAAATTTTTTTAAATTAATTTAAAATTTTTTTCAGGTATAAAATTTTTATTTTTTCTGGGCAAGCTTACTCTTTTGATGTTGTTATATTTCTACCTATAATTTTGTAAATTGTTTTTTATTATTTGTTAAGTGCAGCCAAACCCCACCCACCCTTTTTCCCCCCCCCTTATTTGGGGGCCCCAAAAAATACCTGGAGTCCCCCAAAACTGGCTCATGCCCGCCCTCAGACAATGGGGTTGAGCACTTCACCCCGGGGGAAAAAAAATCAAAAAAGCGCCCCCCACGTCTGCTGTCAATACCAGTCCCCTGGGGTCAGCTGAAGCCCCCACAGAG
>WNWK01049629.1:0-13138 GCA_009830355.1 Cherax destructor
TTTGTTTGGGTTGTCGAGTCTTCTCTTAAACATCAATGATAAAAACGCACACCGCTGCTCACCACTTATTGTGTGGGTCTTGAGAGAAATATAGGAGGTCAAAGATACTCCTTGTTGGATGGTTACGGTATATTTACAGTAAGTGAAGGAGAGTCCAGCCACACCGTCTGTCTCGCTCGTAGGTCAACGCTAGTGAGGGGGTACGCCTATGTGAGCCTATGCACATGGCAGAGCCTCTGACGTCAGCGGGTATCGTGACGTCACACAAAAGGGACCAGCTGTAAGTGGGATGAATGCTGATGCTGGACACTACACAAGTGTACATATGATACTGATACGACATAACCTCTTTGTAAGACATACCTCTTAGCTCCGGGACTAGTCTTGTTGCAAACCTTTGCACTTTTCTAATTTCTTGATGTTGAAAGGTGTGGATGCCATACTAGTGCTGCATACCCAGTATTGGCTTGAGGTACACGGTGTACAGACTTAAACGACCTTACTCAGGTGTCGAAACGCTATTCTTAGGTTTGCTAGTCGCACATATGCTGCTGCAGTTATTTGGTTGATGTGTGCCTCAGGAGATGTGCTCGGTATTGTACTCACCCAAGATCCTTTTTCTTGAGTGAGGTTTGTAGGCTGTGCTCCCCAAGCCTGTACTCTGTCTGTGGTCTTCTTTGCTCTTCCCCAATCTTCATGACTTTGCAGTTGGTGGGGTTAAACTCCAGTAGGCAGTTGCTGGACTAGGCTTGTAATCTGTCTAGATCCCTTTGTAGTCTTACCTGATTCTCATCCGAGTGAATTCTTCGCATTAGCTTCACATCAGCTTCACATCATCTGCAAACAGAGACACTTCGGAATCTATCCCGTCCGTCGTGTTATTCATATATACCAGAAACAGCACCGGCCCTAGGATTGACCCCTGTGGAACCCCGCTCGTCAGATCCATTGCAGTGCCTTTCCTGTTATACATGCCTGCTCCTCTTAACTTTTGCACTAATCTCTTGTGTGAAAATGTGTCGAAAGCCTTCTTACAGTCCAAACAAATGCAATCTACCCACTCCTCTCTTCTCTTACTTGTCACCTTGTCTTAAAACTCCAGTAGGTTTGTGGAACAGGATTTCCCCCCTGAAACCGTGCTGGTTGTCGTGTATAGCTCATCCCTTTCTAGGTGCCCCACCCATTCTCCTGATAATCTTCTCCATGACTTTGCATACTGTACATGTCAGTGACACTGGTCTGTAGTTTAATGCTGCCTGTCTCGTTCCTTTCTTAAAAATTGGGACTATATTTGCTGTCTTCCACACCTCAGGTAGTTGCCCTGTTTCGATAGATGTGTTGAATATTGTTGTTAGTGGAACACACAGTGCCTCTGCTCCTCTCTCAGGACCCACGGAAAGATGTTGTCTGGTCCCACCGCCTTTGAGGTATCTAATTCACTTAGCAGTCTTTTAACCTCCCCCCGGGTTGTGAGTATTGTGTTCAGCACTTGTTTGGAACCCCACCATTCCGGCCTTCTGGAGTCCTTTCTCTCTCCACTGAAAATACTTTCTAAATCTCATGTTGAGCTCCTAACATACTTCTCGGTTGTTTTTTGTGATCTCTCTTCCATCCTTCCTCAACCTGATCACCTGGTACTTGACTGTTTTTTCCTCCTGATGTGGCTGACAACAGCTTTGGGTCAGACTTGACTTAGACTTCTATGTTATTTTCAGTACCATTGGGCCTCTATCCTTATCTGCGCATATTCGTTTGTGGCCATCGACTAATATCCATATTTTCCTGTTCCTTTGTCTTCTATTCCTTTTCCATTCTCAGTGCACTTAGTTTTGACCTCTCACACTTTGGTGAACCAAGGGCTTATTCTTGTCTTCCCATTGTTTTTGTTGCCCTTGGATACAACCTCTCCTCCGCCTCCTTGCATTTTGTTGTCACGTATTCCATCATTCCATTTAGTGATTTTCCCACCAGTTTTCTTTTCTCATTGACCTCATGCAGGAAATTTTCATGCCTGAGTAGTCCGCTCTTTTGTAGTTTTTGCTTCTCCCATCCTACTCTTCTTACTTCCCTCTCCACTTATAACTCTATGTATTTGAAGCTCAGGACTACCTGATCACTAGCTCCAAGTGGCCTTTCATATGTGATGTCCTCAATGTCTGAACTACTCAAGGTGAATATGAGGTGCAGTCTTGCTGGTTCATCCTTTTCTCTCTCTCTGGTAGTGTCCCTAATGTGTTGATGCAAAGTGTTCCAGTATCACCTCCATCATCTTGTGTGAGAGAGTACTTTCCTAGCTACGCTTGCAGAGGTCGACATATAGCTTCTGGACCAGCCTCTTAACTTCTGTTGACATACATTATTGATTCCTGGCTTCCAGATCTTGATATACCTATTGTGTCAAACTATCCAGACTCAGTATCACTTCTCTCAGACTTTATATATTTTGAAGCAGCAGTTTCAAACTTTCTGGTGTGCATGGTTACTGTTCCCCCTCCTTTTTTACTGTTTTCTATCCATGTTAAATAATTTAAAACCTCATGTATTGCATTCAGCAATATACAACATGTGTCCGTAATTGCTGACTGTCTATATTCCTTGGCAGTGTAACTCAGTACTCGAACTTAATTCATTCAGAAAAGGGTGTTCAAATGACGATCTGTTCGGAGAACAATTTTTCCCATAAGGAATAATGTAAATTTGACTAATGTTTTGAAACCCCCAAAAAAACACCCAGGGAAAAGGATATGGTGCTTATGATTGTATTCTCGTTTTCTAGGTCTTATTTGATTGAATGGAAGATATATTACAGAAATAGAGATGATTTTGAATGGTTTACAGAATAAAAGTACCTTGAAATTGAGCTCATTATATGGAGAGGCGGAGGCGGTGTTTACATCAAGGCAAACACACACTAACCAATTTTCTTTTTGGTTGACTGTTATCACTAATCTTCTTAGGCACCATGGTGACTTTTTTATACAAATAATATAAAAAAACCCCAAAATGCGAAGAAACACGAAATAGTTTACAGTGAAATTGAGCGGAGTTTTGGACTGGGGCTGCTGGGGGGACTGACGCCCTGTCCTGGCAGGTCGTGTTTGTTTGGTCGAGTACCAAGAAAACAGTCGACAAAAGTGCGATTTTTTTTTTTTAATGAACAAAGCGTTCGAGTACCGAATTGTTCGAGTACGGAGTTGTTCGAGTACCGAGGTTCCACTGAACATGCAATTAATCTTTGTTAATTTTGTGCTTAGCACTACTGTCAGTGTACTAGCACTACTGTCAGTGTACTAGCACTACTGTCAGTGTACTTACTGTCAGTGTACTAGCATTACTGTCAGTGTACTAGCACTACTGTCAGTGTACTAGCACTATGTCAGTGTACTAGCACTACTGTCAGTGTACTAGCACTACTGTCAGTGTACTAGCACTACTGTCAGTGTACTAGCACTACTGTCAGTGTACTAGCACTACTGTCAGTGTACTAGCACTACTGTCTGTACTAGCACCACTGTCGGTGTACTAGCACTACTGTCAGTGTACTAGCACTACTGTCAGTGTACTAGCACTACTGGCAGTGTACTAGCACTACTGTCAGTGTACTATCACTACTGTCAGTGTACTAGCACTACTGTCAGTGTGACTAGCACTACTGTCAGTGTACTAGCACTACTGTCAGTGTACTAGCACTACTGTCAGTGTACTATCACTACTGTCAGTGTACTAGCACTACTGTCAGTGTACTAGCACTACTGTCAGTGTACTAGCACTACTGTCAGTGTACTAGCACTACTGTCAGTGTACTAGCACTACTGTCAGTGTACTAGCACTACTGTCAGTGTACTATCACTACTGTCAGTGTACTAGCACTACTGTCAGTGTACTAGCACTACTGTCAGTGTACTAGCACTACTGTCAGTGTACTAGCACTACTGTCAGTGTACTAGCACTACTGTCAGTGTACTATCACTACTGTCAGTGTACTAGCACTACTGTCAGTGTACTATCACTACTGTCAGTGTACTAGCACTACTGTCAGTGTACTATCACTACTGTCAGTGTACTAGCACTACTGTCAGTGTAATAGATTTTGAAAATTCATCTTCCCTCTGTTTTTGTTTCTATCTCTTTTCTTTTTCACATTTATATTTACCCACTTGACACACTTCTTTACTAACTTTAAAACGTGTATCTTTACTTTTTGTTTCTGTACCACAACCATTTACCTTCCCACCTTGACCTATATTTTCAACTTTAGCTTCTGTTTCACAAAGCGTCGTCGTATTTGCTCCAATCCTTTCATAGTTTTCAAATCACTGGAACTTCCTAGACCACTGTCAGAAGTTAGTATAAGTCCTTCTGACACACCACTGACCTCTCTCTCTCCACTGACACAGCCAGGGTTATGACTCCCACCAGCGAAATATGAAGACCATCCCTAACAGATATAACATTTGTACCGAAAAGGTGTCCTGGGTGTCCGTATCCTTTACCATGGTGTCCGTATCCTTTACCGTGGTGTCCGTATCCTTTACCATGGTGTCCGTATCCTTTACCATGGTGTCCGTATCCTTTACCGTGGTGTCCGTATCCTTTACCATGGTTAGTTAGTTAGTTAGTTACCATTTTGTCCTAGGCACATGTCGATTTGACACTAGGCCTGTTGTATGTATGTGTGTGAGTGTGTGTGTGTGTAAGGAAACACTTCGAAATGTTTCCGCCCCGTCGGGAATAGAACCCGTGCCCTCCGTGCGTTAAGCGAGAGCTTTACCACTAGGCCACAATGTTGTCCGTATCCTTTACCGTGGTGTCCGTATCCTTTACCATAGTGTCCGTATCCTTTACCATGGTGTTTGTATCCTTTACCATGGTGTCCGTATCCTTTACCATGGTGTCCGTATCCTTTACCATAGTGTTTGTATCCTTTACCATGGTGTTTGTATCCTTTACCATGGTGTCCGTATCCTTTACCATGGTGTTTGTATCCTTTACCGTGGTGTCCGTATCCTTTACCATGGTGTCCGTATCCTTTACCATGGTGTTTGTATCCTTTACCATGGTGTTTGTATCCTTTACCATGGTGTTTGTATCCTTTACCATGGTGTTTGTATCCTTTACCATGGTGTTTGTATCCTTTACCATGGTGTTTGTATCCTTTACCATGGTGTCCGTATCCTTTACCATGGTGTTTGTATCCTTTACCATGGTGTTTGTATCCTTTACCATGGTGTTTGTATCCTTTACCATGGTGTTTGTATCCTTTACCATGGTATTTGTATCCTTTACCATGGTGTTTGTATCCTTTACTCGTGGTGTTTGTATCCTTTACCATGGTGTTTGTATCCTTTACCATGGTGTTTGTAACCTTTACCATGGTGTTTGTATCCTTTACCATGGTGTTTGTATCCTTACCGTGGTGTCCGTATCCTTTACCATGGTGTTTGTATCCTTACCATGGTGTTTGTAACCTTTACCATGGTGTCCGTATCCTTTACCATGGTGTTTGTATCCTTTACCATGGTGTTTGTATCCTTTACCATGGTGTTTGTATCCTTTACCGTGGTGTCCGTATCCTTTACCATGGTGTTTGTATCCTTTACCATGGTGTCCGTAACCTTACCATGGTGTTTGTATCCTTTACCATGGTGTCCGTATCCTTTACCATGGTGTTTGTATCCTTTACCATGGTGTTTGTATCCTTTACCATGGTGTTTGTATCCTTTACCATGGTGTTTGTATCCTTTACCATGGTGTTTGTATCCTTTACCATGGTGTCCGTATCCTTTACCATGGTGTTTGTATCCTTTACCGTGGTGTCCGTAACCTTACCATGGTGTTTGTATCCTTTACCATGGTGTCATATCCTTTACCATGTGTTTGTATCCTTTACCATGGTGTTTGTATCCTTTACCATGGTGTCCGTATCCTTACCATGGTGTTTGTATCCTTTACCATGGTGTTGTATCCTTTACCATGGTGTTTGTATCCTTTACCATGGTGTTTGTATCCTTTACCATTGTGTTTGTATCCTTTACCATGGTGTTTGTATCCTTTACCATGGTGTTTGTATCCTTTACCATGGTGTTTGTATCCTTTACCATGGTGTTTGTATCCTTTACCATGGTGTCCGTATCCTTTACCATGGTGTTTGTATCCTTTTACCAGGTGTTTGTATCCTTTACCATGGTGTCCGTATCCTTTACCATGGTGTTTGTATCCTTTACCATGGTGTTTGTAACCTTTACCATGGTGTTTGTATCCTTACCATGGTGTTTGTATCCTTTACCATGGTGTTTGTATCCTTTACCATGGTGTTTGTATCCTTTGCCATGGTGTCCGTATCCTTTACCATGGTGTTTGTATCCTTTACCATGGTGTTTGTATCCTTTACCATGGTGTTTGTATCCTTTACCATGGTGTTTGTATCCTTTACCATGGTGTTTGTATCCTTTACCATGGTGTTTGTATCCTTTACCATGGTGTTTGTATCCTTTACCATGGTGTTTGTATCCTTTACCATGGTGTTTGTAACCTTTACCATGGTGTTTGTATCCTTACCATGGTGTCCGTATCCTTTACCATGGTGTCCGTATCCTTTACCATGGTGTCCGTAACCTTTACCATGGATGCCTCATAAGTACTTGCCCAGGCGGCTGTTCACCCCAAGTGACCTGGACAACCACTCGGTTTCCCCTGCGTCCTAGACGCAACACCAGGGAAACGAACACCACTATTCAGGTATACAAATACAGTTACATAGATTACCATACATAGCAGCATATGTAAGAGAGACCTAAGATAGCCCAAAAAGTCAGAGGGACATATTTCTTTTGATTATTTCCGTTACTGTCACTTTTATCTCTTTCTTGGGCAGGTCCTGGCAGTTATCATTTCCTGTTTCTCTTCTATCTGTTTTTTAGGTTTTCTCGAGATTTCTTCCTATGTACGTGTTGCATTTATCTTTACATTTTCATGATTCTACGTTTTTTAAATTTTTGTTTAATGTTTATTATTCCATATTTAATCAAAAATTTTTTATTGCATCCTCGACTGAATTAGTTGTATTTTTAAATATTTAAAGAAGAGAGAGAGAGAGAGAGAGAGAGAGAGAGAGAGAGAGAGAGAGAGAGAGAGAGAGAGAGAGTGAGAGAATGAATGATTTATTAAATGCATAATTCAGTCATGCCGATCAAATAATTTTGAATTATAAAAGTAGCTTTGTGTTTATATAAATTTTGCAACATTCAAATACCTCATACAACATGACATAGCTGCCTTTTTTTTCCCATGAAGCTCATTAACAATAATCTCTCCCTAAATCACTTGGGAAAAAAATAATAATCTTTATTTACTACAAGTACAAGTACAAGGTATACAGTCCTAGCTGATATCAGTGACATACTACTATATAGAAAGTCCCTTGTTATGCTGAACATTTCTTTGGGGGTTTGATTAGTTTTTTCCCCGGATGCGACCCCACCAAATCAACTAACACCCAGGTACCTATTTTACTGATGGGTGAAAAGGGACAACAGGTGTCTTAAGGGAAAAACGTCCTAATGTTTCTACCCGCCGGGAATCGAATCATGGATCTGAGTGTAGGGTGGGCCTACCACTCGAGCTACCGCAAAAAAGAAATTTCTCATTTAAATGTTAAGTAATAACATCACAAGTTATACAATGACGGATCACAGCGGAAATCTGCTGGCGGGGGTGCGTCTGCTCTTGTTGCCGCCCCCCCCTAAGTAAGAACGATAGCAACTATGTTGGAGTTAGGCATAAGAATTTACAACTAGGCGTCTACACTCCAAACTGGTTTTTTGTCATTTAATTGGGTGAAACTAACTTGACACTGAGCTTGACTCTATGATTGTACTGATTCTGTGTCATCACTGAAGGCTCTTGACTCGCATAATGACTCTAACAACACTCTTTGGAAAAGCCAGATATAGATACTAAATCCGGAAAAGGAATTGATGTACAATTGTTATGGATTCTATCAACCATTGGATTACTCCTTCATGATAAAGTTGATAAAAAACCAA
This sequence comes from Cherax destructor, assembly GCA_009830355.1. Classification (NCBI taxonomy): domain Eukaryota; kingdom Metazoa; phylum Arthropoda; class Malacostraca; order Decapoda; family Parastacidae; genus Cherax; species Cherax destructor. The sequence goes on from WNWK01049629.1 coordinate 8,046, forward strand.
AACAAAGTACCCTGAAAGAAAATGTAGAGATATAATTTTGGCGTATCTGTGTCTGGTATAATATTAGGAGAAAAGTAAATAATGAACTGAATGTTATATAATGTAATTATAAGCCTGAGTAGATCTATAAGCCACTATGATAACTGAACGTAGATAAGTATGTTTATGGAGCAACTTGCAATGTGAACAGACTGACTGATGGTCCGCATACATCATCGCGTAGCTATATTAATATAGATCAAGTTACTAATATGCACCAACGTACAGCACAGTCAATGACACACAACTCAGTGTTGCAATGTAAAAACAGTGCTGACCTGTATTTCAGTAGCTTCGTGAAGAGAGGTCACAACACGGGCCGGAGCGGTCACCACACCGTGACACACTGGAGTACCAACTATAACCTGACCTGACCCCTTCATTTCGATCTCATGTGGAGTCAGTGGACTAACCTGCCGCCCAACAAGAATGAAAGTGAGGCAGATTTAGATTTTGCCCCCGAAGTTGCTAGTTTACTGTGCACTCCAAACCATCCTGTGGAGGGTAGCGCAACAGCATATGGATACACAAAAGGCCCAGGAACTAGGACCAAAAAAGGTTTACGCGAGTACATATGGACTTATATCTACACTACACTTATCTGTTGCAAGCAAACTTAGAACATTTGTTTAATATGTCTGGTATCTTATTTCCATTAATAAAATATATTGACATATCATACAGGTTATTATACTATCTTTATATTCCTGAATAAGTGGACAATTACGCACACAGTGTTCAAGACCAGTAGCCAGGAGCTATGACTCTACCCCTGCAACCACAATTAGGTGAGTACGTACAGTGACCATAGGGGTGCCCACATACTTTGCATTTGGTTTGATCATCATCTGTGTGTCTCCCAAACTGCCAGAAGTACTTGTAGCCAAGCCTAAGCCTGGCCACTACAACATCAGTCAGTCTGTTCACATTGCAAGTTGCTCCATAAACATACTTATCTACGTTCATGTTATCATAGTGGCTTATAGATCTACTCAGGCTTATAATTACATTCATATAACATTCAGTTCATTATTTACTTTTCTCCTAATATTATTACTAATGCTAGACACAGATACGCCAAAATTATATTCTACATTTTCTTTCAGGGTACTTTGTTTTGGTTTTCTTATCAACTTTATCATGAAGGAGTAATCCAATGGTTGATAGAATCCATAACAATTGTACATCAATTCCCTTTTCCCGGATTTTTTAGTATCTATATCTGGCTTTTCCAAAGAGCGTGTTGTTAGAGTCATTATGCGAGTCAAGAGCCTTCAGTGATGACACAGAATCAGTAATAATCATAGAGTCAAGCTCAGTGTCATACGTTAGCTTCAGCGACATTTGGATGACAAACAATTCAGTTTGGAGTGTAGACGCCTAGTTGTAAATTCTTATGCCTAACTCAACATAGTTGCTATCGTTCTTACTTAGGGAGGCGGCAACAAGAGCAGACGCAGCCCTGCCAGCAGACTCCTGCTGTGATCCGTCATTGTATAACTTGTGATAAGTTATTACTAACAGTTAAGTGAGAAATTTCTTCTTAAGCAGTAGCTCGAGTGGTAGCGGACTCAGCTCACACACTCAGATCCATGATTCGATTCCCGGTACGGGTAGAAACATTAGGACGTGTTTCCTTAAGACACCTGTTGTCCCTTTTCACCCATCAGTAAAATAGGTACCTGGGTGTTAGTTGACTGGTGTGGGTCGCATCCTGGGATAAAACTAATCTAATTTGCCAGAAATGTTCAGCATAACAAGGGACTTTCTATATAGTAGTATGTCACTGATATCAGCTAGGACTGTATACCTTGTACTTGTACTTGTAGTAAATAAAGATTATTATTATTTTCAAGTGATTTAGGGAAGAGATTATTGTTAATGAGCTTCATGGGAGGGTATGGCAGCTATGTCATGTTGTATGAGGCATTTGAATAAGTTGCAAAATTTATATAAACACAAAGCTTACTTTTATAATTCAAAATTATTTGATCGGCATGACTGAATTATGCATTTAATAAATCATTCATTCTCTCACTCTCTCTCTCTCTCTCTCTCTCTCTCTCTCTCTCTCTCTCTCTCTCTCTCTCTCTCTCTTCTTTTTAAATATTTAAAAAAATACAACTAATATCTAGTCGAGGATGCAATATAAAATTTCGATTAAATATGGAATAATAAACATTAAACTAAAATTAAAAACGTAGAATCATGCAATGTAAAGATAAATGCAACACGTACATAGGAAGAAATCTCGAGAGCATAACCTGAAAAACAGATAGAAGAGAAACAGGAAATGATAACTGCCAGGACCTGCCCAAGAAAAGAGATAAAAGTGACAGTAACGGAAATAATCAAAAGAAATATGTCCCTCTGACTTTTTTGGGCTATCTTAGGTTCTCTTCACATATGCTGCTATGTATGGTAATCTATGTAACTGTATTTGTGTATACCTGAATAGTGGTGTTCGTTTCCTGGTGTTGCGTCTAGGACGGCAGGGGAAACCGAGTGGTTGTCCAGGTCACTTGGGGTGAACAGCCGCCTGGGTAAGTACTATGAGGCATCCATGGTAAAGGTTACGGACACCATGGTAAAGGATACGGACACCATGGTAAAGGATACGGACACCATGGTAAAGGATACAAACACCATGGTAAAGGTTACAAACACCATGGTAAAGGATACAAACACCATGGTAAAGGATACAAACACCATGGTAAAGGATACAAACACCATGGTAAAGGATACAAACACCATGGTAAAGGATACAAACACCATGGTAAAGGATACAAACACCATGGTAAAGGATACAAACACCATGGTAAAGGATACAAACACCATGGTAAAGGATACGGACACCATGGTAAAGGATACAAACACCATGGTAAAGGATACAAACACCATGGTAAAGGATACAAACACCATGGTAAAGGATACAAACACCATGGTAAAGGTTACAAACACCATGGTAAAGGATACAAACACCATGGTAAAGGATACGGACACCATGGTAAGGATACAAACACCATGGTAAAGGATACAAACACCATGGTAAAGGATACGGACACCATGGTAAAGGATACAAACACCATGGTAAAGGATACAAACACCATGGTAAAGGATACAAACACCATGGTAAAGGATACAAACACCATGGTAAAGGATACAAACACCATGGTAAAGGATACAAACACCATGGTAAAGGATACAAACACCATGGTAAAGGATACAAACACCATGGTAAAGGATACAAACACCATGGTAAAGGATACGGACACCATGGTAAAGGATACAAACACCATGGTAAAGGATACAAACACCATGGTAAAGGATACGGACACCATGGTAAAGGATACAAACACCATGGTAAAGGTTACGGACACCACGGTAAAGGATACAAACACCATGGTAAAGGATACGGACACCATGGTAAAGGATACAAACACCATGGTAAAGGATACAAACACCATGGTAAAGGATACAAACACCATGGTAAGGATACAAACACCATGGTAAAGGATACAAACACCATGGTAAAGGATACGGACACCATGGTAAAGGATACAAACACCATGGTAAAGGTTACGGACACCATGGTAAAGGATACAAACACCATGGTAAAGGATACGGACACCACGGTAAAGGATACAAACACCATGGTAAAGGATACAAACACCATGGTAAAGGATACAAACACCATGGTAAAGGATACGGACACCATGGTAAGGTTACAAACACCATGGTAAAGGATACAAACACCATGGTAAAGGATACGGACACCACGGTAAAGGATACAAACACCATGGTAAAGGATACAAACACCATGGTAAAGGTTACAAACACCATGGTAAGGATACAAACACCATGGGGGTTTCGGACACCAGGGAAAAGGTAAACACCATGGAAAGGATACAAACACCATGGTAAAGGATAAAACACCATGGTAAAAGGGTACACACCATGGTAAAGGTACAAAAACCAGGTAAAGGATAAAAAACCATGGGAAAAGGGTACGGCAATGGTAAAAGGGTCAAACACCAGGTAAAGGTTTCACACCAGGGAAAAAGGGTACAAAAACCATTAAAAGGGTACACACCAGGGAAAGGATACAAACACCACGGTAAAGGATACAAACACCATGGTAAAAGGGTCAAACACCACGGTAAAGGATACAAACACCAGGTAAAAGGAAAAAACACCAGGTAAAGGATACAAACACCATGGTAAAGGTACAAACACCACGGGGGATACAAACACCATGGTAAAGGGTACAAAACCCCTGGAAGGATCAAAAAAACCCTGGTAAAAAATACAAACACCATGGTAAAGGGAAATTGGCAAACACCATGGTAAAGGATACAAAACCATGGTAAAGGATACAAAAACCATGGTAAAAGGGTACAAACACCATGGTAAAGGTACAAACACCATGGTAAAGGATACAAACACCAAAAAAAAATTAAAGGATACAAACACCATGGTAAAGGTACAAACACCATGGTAAGGATACAAAAACCATGGTAAAGGATACAAAAACCATGGTAAAAGGGTACAAAAACCAGGTAAAGGATACAAACACCATGGTAAAAAATCGGACACCATGGTAAAGGATACACACCAGGAAAGGATACAAACACCTGGAAAGGATACGGACACCATGGTAAAGGATAAAAACCTGGAAAGGATACAAACACATGGTAAAGGATACGGACACCATGGTAAAAGGGTCGGACACCCATTAAAGGATACAAAAACCCTTGGTGGCCTATGGTAAAGGTTCGGCCCCCAAAAACGGGGGAGGGCCCAAAAAAGGGGGGGTTCTTTCCCGACGGGGGGAAACATTTTGAAATGTTTCCACACACACACACTCACACACATACATACAACAGGCCTAGTGTCAAATCGAATTGCCTAGGACAAAAAGGTAACTAACTAACTAACTAACCATGGTAAAAGGGTACGGACACCACGGGAAAGGATAGGACACCATGGTAAAGGATACGGGCACCATGGTAAAAATACGGAACCCCGGTAAAGGATACGGACACCATGGTAAA
>WNWK01049630.1:0-13138 GCA_009830355.1 Cherax destructor
GAGAAGGGCAGACAGATAAGTCTTTCTGTCTGTCTGATTCAGACAAGTCTTTTAATAAGTAAGTCACAGAGAGAGGGAGAGACAGATAAGTCTGTCTGTCTGTCTGATTCAGACAAGTCTTTTAGTAAGTCACATGGAGAAGGGCAGACAGATAAGTCTTTCTGTCTGTCTGATTCAGACAAGTCTTTTAGTAAGTAAGTCACAGGGAGAGGGAGAGACAGATAAGTCTGTCTGTCTGTCTGATTCAGACAAGTCTTTTAGTAAGTCACCGGGAGAGGTAGAGACAGATAAGTCTGAGTGTCTGATTCTAAGTCTGATCTAAGTCACCGACCCCTCACCCGAAACACTTAGTTTTGTTTTTAATCACTAGCACTGACCACCTCTAGTTATTGTAATTTCAGTTACATATCCAACTCTTCCTGCTGCTTCTGGAGCTCTTGTTGCTACTACTGCTACTACTACTGCTACTACTACTACTACTGGTGTTGCTGCAGCTGCTTCTGCTGCTGCTGCTTCTGCTGCTGTTGCTGCTTCTGCTGCTGTTGCTGCTACTGCTAATGTTGTTGCTGCTGCAAATATTTATATTCAATGGAAAACTATTATAAATATATTTAAATATATTAACCCTTTGGGGGTCGGTGCTGTACTAGTACGTTTTACAAGCAGGGGTTGGTGCCGTACTAGTACGCGTAAATTCTAGCGTCTTCAAATCGAGGGGGAGAAAGCTGGTAAGCCTACATATGATAGAATGGGTCTATGTGATAATGTAGCAGTAGGAAAAATCTATCCACCCACATTGCATTGTGGGAGTGGTAATTCAGTGCACCTTTGTCACCAAGCCAAGTGGTAAGTAATACCTCACTCCCGCAGTATGAGTGGTAGGGAAAGCAGTGGGGGGAGTGGGGAAGACAGTGGGGTGGGTGGGGAATACAGTGGGTGAAGTAGGGAAGACAGTGGGGGAGTGGGGAAGGCAGTGGGGGAGTGGGAAGGTGGGGAAGACAGTGGAGTGGGTGGGGATGACAGTGGGGGTGGGGAAGACAGTGAGGTGGGTGGGGAAGACAGTGGGGTGGGTGGGGAAGGCAGTGGGGAAGACAGTGGGGGTGGGGAAGACAGTGGGGGGAAGGCTGGCTGGCTGGCTGGCAGGCAGGCAGGCAGGCTGACCAGCTGGCTGGCTCTATCACACAGGTACACATAAATACATAAGAGTAAATAACCAAGGATAAATACATAGTGTAAATTACATAGGATAAATACATAGTGTAAATTACCTAGGATAATCCAAAAAAAAATCAGACAGACAGACAGAGAAACAGACAGACAGATAAAACAGTGAAAACAAATAAAGGGAAGGCAGTGTATCCTCATTTGTCAAATGTCATCACTCTTGATAAGACGAGGCTAACCCCTGGCTGGCTGGCAGGGAGGCATGCAGGGATAGTGGCAGGGAGGGAGGGAGGCAGGGGTTGAGGCAGGCAGGCAAAGGCAGTGTTCCGCATTTGTCAAATGTCATCACTCTTGATAAGATGAGGCTAACCCCTGGCTGGCTGGCAGGAGGCAGGCAGGGAGGGTGGGAGGGAGGGAGGCAGGGATAGTGGCAGGGAGGGAGGGAGGCAGGGGTTGAGGCAGGCAGGCAAAGGCAGTGTTCCTCATTTGTCAAATGTCATCACTCTTGAAAAGATGAGGCTAACCCCTGGCTGGCTGGCAGGGAGGCAGGCAGGGAGGGTGGGAGGGAGGGAGGCAGGGATAGTGGCAGGGAGGGAGGGAGGCAGGGGTTGAGGCAGGCAGGCGAAGGCAGTGTTCCTCATTTGTCAAATGTCATCACTCTTGAAAAGATGAGGCTAACCCCTGGCTGGCTGGCAGGGAGGCAGGCAGGGAGGGTGGGATGGAGGGAGGCAGGGATAGTGGCAGGGAGGGAGGGAGGCAGGGGTTGAGGCAGGCAGGCGAAGGCAGTGTTCCTCATTTGTCAAATGTCATCACTCTTGAAAAGATGAGGCTAACCCCTATGTGGCTGGCAGGGAGGCAGGCAAGGAGGGAGGGAGAGTGGCAGGGAGGGAGAGAGGCAGGGGTTGAGGCAGGAAGGCGAAGGCATCAAATGTCAACAGTAATTAGTTTAGCAGATAATAAACAAGATAAGAAGACCTCACCCTCTTCAAATGTCAGATTTGTAATTGGATTACTGATAAGACTGACATTTACACCTTCCTTCAATAATAATAATAATAATAATAATAATAATTTATTATTATTATTATTATTATTATTATTATTATTATTATTATTATTATTATTATTATTATTATTATTATTATTATTATTATTATTATATTATTATATTCTCACGTGTATCCTAGGTAATTTACACTATGTATAATTGTATTTATGTGTTCCTGTGAGATAGACACACAGCCAGCCAGCCAGCCAGCCAGCTGACCATCCATGCAACCAGCTGTTCAGCCAGCCAGCCAACTGGTCAGTAAGCCAGCCAGCCAGCTGGCTAGCTGGTCAGCCAGCAAGCCAGCCAGCCGGCTGGCCATCCATCCACCAGACAGCTGGTCAGCTAGCCAGCTGGTCAGCTAGCCAGCCAGCCAGCCAACTGGTCAGCAAGCCAGCCGGCTAGCTGGTCAGCCAGCAAGCCAGCCAGTCGACTGGCCATCTATCCAGCCAGCTGTTCAGCCAGCTAGCCAGCCAGCCAGCTGGTCACCCAGCTGGTCAGCCAGCCAGCCAGCTAGCCAGCCAGCCAGCTGGTCAGCTAGCCAGCCAGCTGGTCAGCTAGCCAGCCAGCCAGCTGGTCAGCCAGCCAGCTGGTCAGCCAGCCAGCCAGCCAGCTGGTCAGCCAGTCAGCCAGCAGTTATTGTGTAGTATACAAGGAGTGTATATATACAAAATATGGTTTATATTGGTCTCACAGGACATAAAAGTTACTTGAAAAAATAAAATATTAAAAAATAAAAGAAAAAAGTCCAAAAAAAATAAAATAAACTATTACCGGCCAACTGGAAGTCACTGATGTTGCTGTCAGCGGTTCAATTTTGGTCAACTTGAAACCTCTATATCTCCGTAAGTATTGATCGCAAAATTTTTTTGTTTAGCTATTTAGATTCAGAAAAACGAAATCTATCATTTCATAAGAAAAAATAATTTTTTTTTTTTCCGAATATTTTTCGACCCCAGGAACACTTTCCCCAGAAGGCCTGTCAACCCCCAAAGGGTTAAAATTGCTACTACTGCTGCTACTACTACCACTGCTGCTGCTGCTGCTGCTGCTGCTGCTGCTGCTGCTGCGGCTGTGGCTGCTGCTGCTGCTGCTGCTGCTGCTTCTGTTGCTGTTGCAGCTGCTGCCGCTGCAAGTATTTATTTTCAATGGAAAACTATTATAACTATTTTTAAATTAAAACGGTTGTTGATATTAGAGTCAAAAAGCTTTATAACCTTGCAGGTTTAGGTACTAGTGCTTACTTTTCATGATGATAACAATAATAATAATAATACAAATATTTATAAGTACAGTTAGTGAGGGAGATACAGAAAAGTCTTTTTGTGAGTCACAGTGATATGACAGACAAATAGACAAGTCTTTTAGTAGGTCACAGTTAGAGGGAGAGACAGATAAGTCTGTCTGTCTGATTCTAAGTCTGTTCTAAGTCACCGACTCATCCCCGGAAACTCTTAGTTTTCTTTTCATCATTCCCACTGACCACCTCTTTTTATTGTAATTTCAGTTACATATCCAACTCTTCCTGCTGCTTCTGGAGCTCTTACTACTGATGTTGCTCTTGCTACAACTACTACTGCTACTACTAGTACTGCTGCTCCTGCTATAGTTCCTGATGGTACTGCTGGTGACACTGTTATTGTTCCTGCTGATGTTGATGTGTTTTTTTCTGCTTCTGCTGGTGCTTGATTACTGCTCCTACTGATTGTGGTGTTGGTGGTTGTGGTTGTGGTGATAGTGGTGGTGTTGCTGCTGCCACTACTGCTCCTCTTGCTGTTATCAATATTATTATTATTATTATTATTATTATTATTATTATTATTATTATTATTATTATTATTATTATTATTATTATTATTATTATTATTATTATTATTATTATTATTATTATTATTGTTGTTGTTGTTGTTTTTTAAAATTGTTATTATTATTATTATTATTATTATTATTATTATTATTATTATTATTATTATTATTATTATTATTATTATTATTATTATTATTATTATTATTATTATTATTGTTGTTGTTTTTAAAATTGTTATTATTATTATTATTATTATTATTATTATTATTGTTTTTCAATTTTTTTTATTATTATTTTTATCATCATACAATATATCCATTTTTAAAATTAATATTACTATTTTATTATTATTATTTGTTTAATATTTTATGATAATTTGTAGTTTACTCTTGTGATTTTAATTTTTATTAATTTTATTATTCATCAATTAATCCCCACTTCAATAAGCATCTACCGCCACTACAATGAACTTCTATCCCCATTACACTATATATCTTCAACCTTTACATTAAACATCAACCACCACCACAGTACATATCTACTTACTCGTCATTAATTTTTAAAGAAAAAAATATTTTTTTTTAGTAGTTCGTCCGGTTCTTGAACCCTGGACCCTAGTGGTTGATTCGCACCTCCCACCACTGGGCTACAGTTTGAATATATTATTTTTTTGTAGTAGTTCATCCGGTTCTTGAACCCCTGACACCAGTGGTTTATTCGTGCCTCCCACCACTGGGCTACAGTTTGGTACTACACAAAACAGCACTACACTACTCAAGACAACATTACATTACACAAAACAACTCTACTCTACACATCGCTCCACTACACTACACTACAACACACAACAATACACAACACAACCCTACACTACACAACACTGCACTACACAACACTACACTACACAACACAACACTGCACTACACAACATAACTCTACACAACACAATACACAACATTATTCAACATTACAAAACACTGCACTACACTACATCACACTGCACTGCGCTATGCTACACAATACTACACTACAATATGCAGCACTACACTACACAACACTTCACTACATTACTCTACACAAGCCAGAACTACTCTATACACCAATCACTATACAACACTGCACTACTCTACACAAGACAGCACTACAATACACAACACTGCACTACACAAAACAGCAGTACAATACACAAGACAAAACTATATTGCACAAACCAACACTACACAATGCTTCACTACACTACATATTATTCAGCAATACATAACACAACACTACACAATGCTAGACTACGCAATACAAAAGAACAATTCTCAACATTCCACTTTCATTACTCAACACTACACTACACCACACTACACTGCACTACACTACGCCACACTACACTGCACTGTACTACACAACACTACACTATAATATGCAGCACTACACAACAAAACACTTCACTACACTATACAAGACACAACTTCTCTATACACTGATCACTATACACCACTGCACTACACTTCACTGCACTACACTGAACTACACTGCACTGCACTACACTGTACTACACTATACAACACAGCACTTCATAATTGTCACTACTCACCAGTCATCACTACGTAACAATCATTATTCAGTCATCAGTTGAGTTTCAATTAATTCCTGAGACAGAATATAATAGAATAAGTATTATTTCCAATTCTTTTCTAATCCTACCCCCACGGCCGAGTTGGTAAAGCATCTGACTCTGGAATATAAAGAACGAGGGTTCGAGCCCCTCGTCAACCTATTTGATTATTTCCAATTAACTGTGAAGAGTACTAGAGACAACCAAATGGCAATGGAAGAAACACAACGAGTGCTTAACAATGAAATTAGAAAATGGAAACGGAAAATGGAAGAGGAAGAAATGTTGCGGCAGGAAATTCTTCTGGAAAGGAAAGAAATATTGAAGCACAATAGAATGTTAACTGAAATGTTCGTTGATCAAGAGAATCAAGTCATACAAGCTGATATGAAGGAGAGAGCTAAGAAAAGACGCTTAGAGAGGCAAGAAAAAAAATGAGGTGAAGCAAAAACAGTTTATGTTGTTAAATATACGCAGTTTATGTTGTTATGAGCAGTTTCTTATGTTGATATAAGGAGATTCCTAAGTTTATAATGAAGAGTTTCTTATGTTGTTATGAGGAGATTCTTAAATTTTTAGTAAGCAAAAGTTAAATTTCACTTACTTCTCCCATAAAATTCAGTTGCAGCAGCAATACTAAACAAAAGTGTGAAAATTGACTTTTTTTAGCAAAACAAAATCTGAGTTTTTTTCATTTTTAAGGTTTTTTAAGTCATACATTAGTTAAGAAAATATGAAATATTAAAAACTAAGATATATTTTAATGGATATTTACTGGGAATTTTTAAATTATGTAAATTATTTAGAAATATCGAAAAACGATCTAAAATGTCATTTTATTATTTATTACAACGATTCAAGGCTTTAGTAATCATTTTGTAAAACACTTAGTTATGGTAGATGTTAGAACAAGACTGCAGATGTGTAGTGCACTAATTGCGGACTGAAAGTGTAGTGACGGTAGGTATGTTGAGCAGTGATGGTAGATATCTAGTGTAGTGTTGGTAGATGTGTAATGGTGGTGGATATGTAGTGTTGGGCTCCTAGATGTGAAGTGATAATATATGTGTAGTAGTGATGGTAGATCAGTAGTCATGGCAGAAGTGTAGTTTAGTACTAGACTGCAGATGTGTACTGCAATGGTTGTGGACTGGAAGTCTTTAGTAAGTCACAGGAAGAGAGAGACAGGGAAGTCTGTCTGTCTCTCTGATTCAGACAAGTCTTTTAGTAAGTAAGTCACAGAGAGAGGGAGAGACAGATAAGTCTGTCTGTCTGTCTGATTCAGAAAAGTCTTTTAGTAAGTCACATGGAGAAGGGCAGACAGATAAGTCTTTCTGTCTGTCTGACAGAAGTCTTTTAGTAAGTAAGTCACAGAGAGAGGGAGAGACAGATAAGTCTGTCTGTCTGTCTGATTCAGAAAAGTCTTTTAATAAGTCACATGAAGAAGGGCAGACAGATAAGTCTGTCTGTCTGTCTGATTCAGACAAGTCTTTTAGTAAGTCACATAGAGAAGGGCAGACAGATAAGTCTTTCTGTCTGTCTGATTCAGACAAGTCTTTTAGTAAGTAAGTCACAGAGAGAGGGAGAGACAGATAAGTCTGTCTGTCTGTCTGATTCAGACAAGTCTTTTAGTAAGTCACATGGAGAAGGGCAGACAGATAAGTCTTTCTGTCTGTCTGATTCAGACAAGTCTTTTAGTAAGTAAGTCACAGGGAGAGGGAGAGACAGATAAGTCTGTCTGTCTGTCTGATTCAGACAAGTCTTTTAGTAAGTCACTGGGAGAGGTAGAGACAGATAAGTCTGAGTGTCTGATTCTAAGTCTGTTCTAAGTCACCGACCCCTCACCCGAAACACTTAGTTTTGTTTTCATCACTAGCACTGACCCCTTAGACTGTACTCTGTCTGCGTTCTTCTTGTCCTTCCCCGATCTTCAAGACATTGCATTTGGTGGGGTTGAACTCCAGGAGCTAGCTGCTGGACCAGGCCTGCAGCCTGTACAGATCTCTCTGTAGTCAATTCCTCTCATCAACTTCACATCATCTGCAAACAGGACACTTCTGGTTCATTCCTTCCGTCATGTCATTCACATATACCAGAAACAGCACCGGTCCTAGGACTGACCCCTGTGAGCCCACCGTCACAGGCGTCCATTCTGACACCTCATCACGTATCATGCCTCGCTGCTGCTCCTGACAGGTATTCTCTGATCCATTGTAGTGCCTTCCCTGTTATCCCTGCCTGGTCCTCCAGCTTCTGCACTAATCTCTTGTGTGGAACTGTGTGAAACGCCTTCTACAGTCCAAGAAAATGCAATCTACTCCACCCCTCTCTCTTGTCTTACTGCTGTCACCCTGTCATAGAACCTAATAGGTTTGTGACACAGGTTTTCCCGTCCCTGGAAACCGTGTTGGCCGTCGTTGATAACCTCATTCCTTTCAGGTGTTCCACAACTCTTCTCCTGATATTCTCCTTCATGACTTTGCATACTATACATGTCAGTAACACTGGTCTGTAGTTTAGTGCTTTCATGTCTGTCTCATTTTCTTAAAATTGAGACTACATTTGCTGTTTTCCATACCTCAGGTAATCTCCCCTGTTTCGATAGACGTGTTGAATATTGTTGTTGGGGGTACACATAGCGCCTCTGCTTCCTCTCTCAGGACCCATGGAGAGATGTTATCCGGCCCCATCGCCTTGAGGTATCTAGCTCACTGTGTGTGTGTGTTTGTATCACCTATTTGTGGATGCAGGGGTCGATTCATAGCTCCTGGCCCCGCCTCTTCACTGATTGGGTTACTATGTCCTCTCTCTCCTGCTCCATGAGCTTTATCAAACCTCGTCTTAAAACTATGTATGGTTCCTGCCTCCACTACGTCACTTTCTAGGCCATTCCACTTCCTGACAACTCTATGACTGAAGAAATACTTCCTAACATCCCTTTGACTCATAGGAGTCTGCAATTTCCAATTGTGACCCCTTGTTTCTGTGTCCCCTCTGGAACATCCTGTCTCTTTCCACCTTATCTATTCCTCGCAGCATTTTATATATCGTTATCATGTCTCCCTAACCCTCCTGTCTCAGTGTCGTCAGGTTGATTTCCCTTAACCTTTCTTCGTAGGACAATCCCCTTAGCTCTGGGACAAGTCTTGTTGCAAACCTTTGAACTTTCTCTAATTTCTTGACGTGCTTGACTATGTGGGTTCCAAACTGGTGCTGCATACTCCAGTATGGGCCTGACGTATATGGTGTACAGAGTCTTTGAACGATTCCTTAGTGAGGTATTGAACGCTATTCTCTTAGGTTTGCCAGCCGCCCGTATGCTGCAGCAGTTATCTGATTGATGTGCGCTCAGGAGATGTGCTCGGTATTATACTCATCCCAAGATCTTTTTCCTGAGTGAGGTTTGCAGTCTTTGGCCACCTAGACTATACTCTGTCTGCGGTCTCTTTGCCCTTCCCCCGATCTCTTCATGACTTTACATTTGGCAGGGTTAAATTCATGAGTTAGCGTTGGATCAGGCTTGTAGCCTGTCCAGGTCTCTTTGTAGTCCTGCCTGATCCTCGACTGATTTAATTCTTTTTCATCAACTTCACATCATCTGCAAACAGGGACACTTCTGAATATGTGTGTGTGTGTATGTGTGTCTGTGTGTGTGTGTGTCTGTGTGTGTCTGTGTGTGTGTCTGTTAGTTACTATTTTGTCCTAGGTACATGTCGATTAGACACTAGGTCTGTTGTATATATGTGTGTGTGTGTGTGTGTGTGTGTAAAGAAACACTTGAAATGTTTCTGGCCCCGCCGGGGAATTGAACCTGGGCCCTCCGTGCGAAGGCTAAGAGCGCTAGCCACCATGCCACGGTGTGTGTGTGTGTGTCTCTGTGTCTGTCTCTGTCTCTGTCTCAAATCAACTTTCTCAACAGAGTAATAATCTACTTGATTCATGGAACTAAACCAGAATTGTAAACTTCGATTGATTCATATTTTTTGTACCTTCCTGACGGTATTCAGATTTTGTGAAGCTATACGAAGTACATAAGAAAGGAGATACACTGCAGCAGGCCTACTGGCCCATACTAGGCATGTCCTTCTCAAACCCAAATCCACTAACAAAATATCTGCCCAACCCATTTTCTAATGGTACCCAAGCAACAAGCTTTGATAACCTCTATTAACTCGTGTACATTCCACTTAAATCCAACCAAACACCACTGTCACGAGCACTCAACTGTTATCTTCAAGAATAAGTTTACATTCAGGAGGAATATTAATGACCTTCAAGGTGAAGATGTGACCACACCCCCCCTTCCCTTCCCTTCACAAAGTGCAGTACATAGCCCCTTCACCTTGATAAGTTCCTAGGGTTTTCCTACTCCTGGAGCCAGGACACAGGCCACAGGTTCGTCTGGTGCTTTCCCTTGGTCAACCAGGATGTTGCTACTGAAGCCCGCTTCTCTTCACTGGGTTTATTTTGTACTTCCTTCCATATATCTCACTCCAGTATGTTGTTGTTGTTGTTGTTTGTATGTGTGTGTGTGTGCATGTGTACTACCTCTATATGTGGCTGTTCCTGACCTTTATGTGTTTGCGTGTGTGTGTGTGTGTGTGTGTGTGTGTGTGTGTGTGTGTGTGTGTGTGTGTGTGTGTGTGTGTGTATCATAGATTGTTATACTTGCAATGACATCAGAACTAAATAAAAATAATTTAAGTGATCAAATGGGTAAATGTTGGGGGCTGTGACTAATCCCGTTGTAGCGATGGTATAATGTGAAGGTTGATGTTCAGAGTCGTCCAGGTCCTCTATACTGAAGAGACATCATCCCTCCTGTTTCTCCACTGGGACGACTTTCCTGTGAGGTAGGATGAAGTTCTGTCTCTCTCTCAGCTCCGTGGGGCACTTGTGGTGGTTGAGAGTGCACAGCCTCCTGTGAGCTGGGATGGTCCTCTGGTTCTCTCTCAGCCCCGTGGGGCAATTTGTGGTGGTTGGAGACGCCCAGCCTCCTGTGAGCGCTGGGATGGTCCTCTTGGTTCTCTATCACCCGTGGGGCAATTGCGCTGGCTGGACACCTACAGCTTCCAGGATGGACAGACCATCCTGAAGGCTAGGCTGGGGCTGGGGTTTTTCTGTGTTTTCGCCCACTTTTTGAGCTTAATAGGAAACTCCTGGAGTTTGGGCCGCCATCCTCAATATCTGGTTCACCCAGAGATTCTGTATCTTCATTATACCCACTGGAGGACCTTCCGATATCCACCTGGTTGTGGAGGGCAAACATATTCTGCAAAAGCCGAAGTCTATTGTAACAGCTTTTATGCCCTCGCTGGTCCTTGAGACACATATGTTGTGCTCGTGAAGGTCGCCGTATGATACCCGCGATTGTGGACAAGCAGCATTGTCGTCATGACCTGGTGTAAGGCCTCTAGCTGCTCTTGCAAGCTCAGGGAAGAGGAGATGAGGTTCAAAGAGCCAGCAAAGCGGGTCACCAGGTTGAAGGTGAAGGGACATATGCCGACTAGCTCCTGCACGCCGGGGATATCCTGCAGCTGAAGCAACGCTTCTGCCTCCTTCATGATGAAATCGTTCGTCTCGCTGTCGAAGGACTTGATGACTAGGTCCTCCCCTTCCAGCGTTTTCACACGGTGTAGCATTTCCCGAAACTGACCACTTCCGATGCAGGTCTCGGTGGACCAACTAATCGAGCTCAGCCAGTCATCCCCCCAACATCGGGACGGTCTTCTTCCCGCAAATATCTCTTAGGTTCTTTGACTTGCTGTCACCCATATTTCGATACAATTTTTTTAGAAAAATAATTTTTAACTTAACGTATATAATGATCAACAATGTTATTTGCAGATAATAGAAGATACTAAACCTAAGATGCTGTCTTCATTATAAGGGAGTTATACAGCGCTGGAAAGCAACTGCATAAAATACATTTTCAACATTTTGGTGAAATAGACTTTGTGTTATCCGGGGAATTTACACACCCTTTGTTTTTTATGATTATTTATGTAACTATTTATGAGTACTTGTACCTGAATAAACTTACTTTAAAAACAGATACAAAAATCGATGGATTACACAAGAATCTGTTTGGATAGAATATCCAGAACCAGAACAATTTAAGGTGTGGTATACTGATCCTTAAACTTAAAAAGCGACAGACTGAGACCTCTTTGGGACGAAACGGGTTTTGGGGTTCGAGACATAATAACGTAGTAATTGTAGGGGGTTTGACCTGGACTTCTTTTTACAGGTAATTTGGGGTTTAGTCAGGACTTTCTTTTTGAAGAGTTTATAACAGAACGTACTAGAAGAAATAATCTGCGGGGCCTGGTTTTGTTCGGGTAAGGAAACCTCGTAAAGAATTTGAAATCACTGAAGAGCTTTGCAAGTGATCACCACAAATTTATTATCTTTATTACCGGTTTAGCGCTTTTATTATAATAATAATAATAATAATTACCTGGGGAAAACGAGAATAAGGATTGGTAAGTTGGTAAGACACATGTGCAACAGTTAGGTATCTTTATTCCGAAACGTTTTTTCCACACAGTAGACTTCTTCAGTCTAGTACAGAGGCAGACGAAGCAGTAGAGATGTAGAGAGATGTCATCAGTCCATCACCCTTGAAGACGTAGTTTTGAGATGGTCAGTCCCTCAGCCTGGGGAAGAGTTCTTGTTCCATAGCCTGAAACAATGTGAAGGTGAAGGTATATATGTGAATAAGTTCGCCCAAAACCTGGGGGCCCGACATGATACTTCTCAGTGTACAACATATTCACCGACAAACATTGTATATATATAATTACGAGATCTCTATCTACAGATTTTCAATTGAGAGTTTCCAACTTATATAAACATAAGGTCTACCCTAACAATACAACGAAAATTCCTGTGTCGCAGCGTCAGTGACAGAAATGGGTCTTAAGAAGGAGGGACACTTTGGGAAATCGAGAAATTAGGTATGGGGCCGGGAAACCCCCTTCTATCACAGATTATATCAACAAAATAAAGTATAGAATTGTCGATTTTTGCCGTAGAGGAAACAAAAATCATGGCTGATTGATAGAACCATCAAAAAAGATCATCTCCATTAGTTTAGAAAAAAGGAAAAAAGAGAATTTGATACATGCCGTGTACCTATGTATCAGTGTATCCTCCCATTACCCTTCCTGGCATAGTTAATTGGGTACGGGGGATCTTGGTGGTGGTGGCATTTACTTAAAAATACCTGGGGGCTGTGGGGGCTGCCCGGGGAAACCCGGCTCACGATACGAGGCTGCTGGGGTGACTAGTGCTTCAAGGTTTCCTCAAGGGGGAAAGGGATCCACTGAGATATTCTTCACATGTGCAAGGAATGTCTCAGTGTGAGGAATACCCTGAGGTATGCCCCACACCGGCAGCCCGGGCAAGACATGCTAACCAACGGAGAATAAGGGTTGTGACAGTGATGACATGTGTCTCCAGTTACGTTTTTGTCTCCGGTGAGCAGCGTCAAA
Source organism: Cherax destructor (assembly GCA_009830355.1). Classification (NCBI taxonomy): domain Eukaryota; kingdom Metazoa; phylum Arthropoda; class Malacostraca; order Decapoda; family Parastacidae; genus Cherax; species Cherax destructor. Next base: position 13,122 of record WNWK01049630.1, read on the forward strand.
GGCTCTTAAATTATAAA
>WNWK01049631.1:0-13138 GCA_009830355.1 Cherax destructor
AAAAAAAATAATGGGTAGAACTGAAGAAGGAATAATAGAAAAATATGAAAGTGGGTTATCAGTGAGGGGCCCAAAAACCCCTTTTTTACCATCGCTCCATTGTGGCCAAGAAAAAATTTAAGTAAAATCAAGGAAGCTGTTGTTGCAAAAGGTTCATCTGTGATCACAAAACACAGACCACAAGTGCTGGAAGATGTGGAAAGGTTGTTGTTGGTGTGGATCAACGAGAAACAGTTAGCAGGAGATACTGTTTGGAGGCAATAATATGTGAAAAGCAAGGCAGTTGCATGATGATCTCGTTAAGAAAATGCCTGAACGAGTGATGAAGTGAGCGAATTTAAAGCCAGCAGAGGCTGGTTTTACAAATTTAAGAATCGAAGTGGCATACATAGTGTTGTGAGGCATGGTGAGGCAGCCAGTTGTGACAAAAGTGCGGCTGAAAAATATGTGCCTGAATTCCAGGAGTACCTAGAGGCTGAACAATTCCTCCCCCAACAAGTGTTTAATTGTGATGAAACAGGCCTGTTTTGGAAGAAAATGCCCAACAGGACCTACATTACTCAGGAGGAAAAGGCACAGCCAGGACATAAGCCTATGAAAGACAGGCTAACTTTGATGCTTTGTGCTAATGCCAGTGGTGATTGCAAAGTGAAGCCTTTACTGGTGTATCTTTTGAAAATCCCTGAGTGTTTGGCAGATGCGGTGTCAGCAAGTCTAACTTGTGTGTGATGTGGAGGGCTAACAAAAAAGGGATGGGTCACAAAGGACATTTTCGTTTGGGTTTAATGGCGGGTTTTGGCCCCCGTGTGAAGAAATATCTATTGGAAAAATTTGCCACTTAAGTGCCTCCTGATAATGGGCAATGCTCCTTGTCATTCTCCAAACTTGGTAGAAAATTGTGGAGGAGTTTAAATTCATCAATTTACCTATTTTGTATTTTGAACAAACTGTCATGACTTTGGAAAAAAATTTCTCAGTAAACATATCTAAAAAAAACAGATTTTCAGCTTTCCAATGGCACATTATACTTTTCATTTATATGGAATGGAAATTTTTGGGCTTCAGGATAACTTTACCCGGCCTCGAAAGTCTAAGTTAGCTATATGTATTATAAACAAGAACAAAAAAAGGTTTTTATCTATACGAGAGATGATGAATTTGCGTCGTAGGGGCCCATGGCTCTTTAAAAAAAACAGCTAGAAAAGGAAGGCAAAAAAAAAGGGAAAAAACCTAAAAATTACATGGAAGTCCCCATCTGGTTTTCAAGATAATTATGAATGATAAAATTCAGCAATTCATCAGAACTTTTTAAACAGAAATTTCTAACCTCCAAAGTTGCTGTGTGTCTGAATGCTCGAACCGGGGAACTGAGGCCGTAACAGGGAGAGTGTTGTCCAGGGTACTGGTCATAGATTATGGAGTACTGGCACTTTTCCCAAAAACTGCCAAATTCCTGAATTCCAAAAAATTCTTCCCTCACCGCTTGGATTAATGGGGACTCCCCCCTTTCCTGCAAGCCCAAATAGATAATCTTTCCAAAATTAAGATGGGTAAAAATTGGGGGTTAGGCAAAAAAGGAGAATATTATTCATGAGCACAACATTCCAATGCCATGGCGAAGGCTACCGAAAAACGAAGGGTCTGCTGCAATCGACTAAGTTTCAAGTACACCAAAAAAATAAAACCGGAAGTTATAAACCGTAAAAAAATTTTCCCCCCAAATTCCTCCGCTTCCCCCTGATCTCAGCATGTTTTTGGTATGCATGTGGGTGTGATCTTTTTTTGGGAAAATTAAAAGAACCATCAGTTGTAAAGTGACCCATCACGATTGTCCTTATATGCATCTACCAATCATCAACAATTGCTATAAGAAAAACAAATACAACAGGAAAATTAATTAATATAAAAGCAGTGTCAAGCAATTATTACATTTTCCCCCCTTGACCTTTATCTAAAATTTATCTTCTTTTAAAAAAGAATACATTTAAATTTTTTACCAGTGTTGAGAGTAAAAAAAAAAAGAAAAATTAGGAAATTGGGTAAATCATATGAAAAAAAGCTTAACCGGCAACACAAGGCCGTAATGTTCCGACATTCCTACAAGGAATTAAGCAATTCATGTATGGTGAATCTCTTGGGGGAACATGACTCACATCTTAATTTTTTAGGATTTTTTTTTTTGTATTCCTTTTTTTATCCTTTCTAATATAAAAGCCTTTCTTCATTTAAACTGTTTTCAAGTTTAAACCCCAGGGTTCCGGGGCTCTCCCCAAAATTAAAAAAAAAAAAAAAAAAAGCACTTGGAAGAGGAAAATGGAAGTACAAAAAAGTTCAAATAAAGGGGGTTTGCTGTGTGTTGTTTGTGTGTTTAATTTCGGTGTCTCTTTTCAAATTAAAAATTTTTAAATGAACAAGGAGTATTTGATGGAAAATAAAATAGTAATTAAAAATAAAAATAATTTTCAAGGACTTTAAATGTCATTAAGAAACCTTGCACAAGGGGGGGTTCCCGCGGTAATTTTCAAATGTCACTGGCTGTTATAGTTATCTGAAACTTGTCCAAACCATAAAAAAAAAAACCACTACCATTACAGAAAGTTATGTGCTAAACATACACTCTTTTTCAGTAAGTCAGTCAAGTCAGTGTGTCTTCAGTCAAGCGGTGTCATTCAGTCAAGTCAGTGTGTCATTCAGTCAAGTCAGTGTGTCATTCAGTCAAGTCAGTGTGTCATTCAGTCAAGTCAGTGTCATTCAGTCAAGTCAGTGTGTCATTCAATCAAGTCAGTGTGTCATTCAGTCAAGTCAGTGTGTCATTCAGTCAAGTCAGTGTGTCATTCAGTCAAGTCAGTAAGTCATTCAGTCAAGTCAGTAAGTCATTCAGTCAAGTCAGTAAGTCATTCAGCCAAGTCAGTAAGTTATTCAGTCAAGTCACTAAGTTATTAAGTCAAGTCAGTAATTCATTCAGCCAAGTCAGTAAGTTATTCAGTCAAGTCACTAAGTTATTAAGTCAAGTCAGTAATTCATTCAGTCAAGTCAGTGTGTCATTCAGTCAAGTCAGTGTGTCATTCAGTCAAGTCAGTAAGTCATTCAGTCAAGTCAGTAAGTCATTCAGTCAAGTCAGTGTGTCATTCAGTCAAGTCAGTAAGTTATTCAGTCAAGTCAGTAAGTTATTCAGTCAAGTATACCTTTGAAGAGTTTGATATACCTTTGAAGAGTTTCGAGAGTATCTACTCTCTGAGCCCGGCCATGGGCCAGGCTCGTCTGGTGCTTGCCTGGTCAACCAGGCTGTTGCTGCTGGAGGCCCGCTGCCCCACATATCCATCACAGCCTGGTTGATCTGGCACCTGGTGAAGATATTTGTCCAGTTTCCTCTTGAAGGCTTCTACACTGGTTCCAGCCGTGTTTCGGATATCTTCTGGTAAGATGTTGAATAGTCTGGGACCCCGGATGTTAATACAGTGCTCCCGTATTGTCCCCACCGCACCCCTGCTCCTCACTGGATTTATTTTACACTTTCTCCCATATCTCTCACTCCAGTATGTTGTTATGGCAGTGTGCAGATTTGGGACAGGCCCTCAAGTACTTTCCATGTATATATTATCATGTATCTCTCTCCCTCCGCTCCAATGAGTACATGTTCAAGACTTGAAGGCGTTCCCAATAATTTAGATGTTTCAATGGCTCAATGTGAGCCGTAAACGATCTCTGGATTTGTTCCAGCTCTGCTATTTCTCCTGCCCTGAACGGGGCCGTCAGCACTGAGCAGTATTCTAAGTGAGGGAGCACTAGCGATTTGAATAGTGTCACCATCGGCATTATTTCCCTTGTTTTGAAAGTTCTCAATACCCACCCCGTCATCTTCCTGGCTGTTGTGATCTTTGTCTTGTTATGGTCTTTAAACGACAGATCAGCAGACATAATTATTCCCAAGTCCTTTACGTGTTCCTTTCGTTCTATGTGGTGACCCTCTTGCGTTTTGTAATAGTGTTCCTTTTGAGTTCTTCATTTTTCCATACCTAAGCAGCTGAAACTTATCACCATTGAACGTCATGTTGTTCTCCACTGCCCATTGGAAGACCCTGCTTATGTCCTCCTGTAATTTTCAGTGTCCTCTACCGTAGTGACTTTCATGCTTATTTTAGTGTCATCTGCAAATGATGATACAAAAGTGTGCTGGGTGTTTTTATCTATGTCTGCTATGAGGATTAGAAACAGCAGAGGTGCCAGGACAGTGCCTTGGGGCACTGAGCTTTGACATCGCTGATGCTGGATCTTGCCCTGTTCACTACTACTTTTTGTGTTCTTTGTGTTAGGAACTCAAAATCCATCTGCCTACCTTCCCGTAATGCCTATGGCCTCATTTTGTGCGCTATCACTCCATGATCGCATTTGTCAAACGCCTTTGCAAAATCTGTGTAAATCACATCTGCGTTTGGTCGTCCTCCAATGCCTCTGTAATTCTGTCATAATGGTTCAGCAGCTGTGACAGTAAGTTATTCAGACAAGTCAGTAAGTTATTCAGACAAGTCAATAAGTCATTCAATCAGGCAGATAGACAAACATGACAAAGAAGCCCAAATTAATAAAAACTGACATATATGGAGAGGTATTGGAGGGTGTGCTGGGGGCTATACAATAAGGGGTCATTCCTCGATTAGCAATTACGACTGGGTCTTAGGCCCCTATCTTCATCCCCTATCTCCGTTGTTAAGTGAGGAGAGGCTATAATCGACGATTTGGCATCATATGAGAGTGGGCGGAGCTAATCGTAGACTTGCAGCCATTCAGGAACGGCCTGGAAAATTAGATTACGTCAGCAGAATTCCCGCTCTCGGAGGCAGGAGAATATATTTTTATATAACGCTAATATCAACTCTACGGCTTATGTATATCACAATTGATCTAATATGACATAATAAACAATATAAATAAAATAGAAACATGATATATACTCTAGAATGAATAAAATAGGCCATAATATGGCGAGTGTCACCAGCAATCTCGCATATAAAATCATTTCCTCTCCTTCCTATACCGTATTCTTTGGTCTTGGGTGGGAGAAAATGGAGTTTTAGTGAGATTTTCTCAGATAAAAAATCCTGAGGAGAGACCAGCTGGCGTTCCAGGCGATTATCTCGAAGTAAGTTATTGACTTATGTATTTCATGAAGCCCAGCCTTTATTATTGAATTAAATGAAATAATTTATTAACAAAAATCATAAATAAATGATTGTTCTTAATTATGGCAAAATCAGCATAATTATATTCCAAATATTTTGGGATTTGTGTGGGAGTAAAGGGCAAGGTATTTTGCAAAAACTTAGCAACTTAATTTTTTTGTAGATATTTACAGGGGCTGAGTTTGCAGAAATATCGCATTACGATTGTTTTATGAGTACCAAGTCCCAAAACCACTTTTCGTAGTGACATTAATTATGGGATTCGTGCCAAATGTAATTTTCAGTAAATATTTTTTTAAGTTGTTTTTTGGGCTATCTTATTGAAACTTGCAGAAAACAAGGAGAGTTAACACTTCTTCTCATACACCAAAAATGAAAGAAATCGGATGAGAGGGAAAAAATGGAGGTCCAAATTGGTAATGCCTCCCCTCAAGGAGGCATTACCATCATTACTCCCATCGCTCTGGTGAGCGTTGGGAGTAATGATGATAATTATGTACAGTGGACCCCTGGAGTTCGTTAGCATCGGAGTTCGTGAAAATCGGAGTTCGTGATGTTTTTTCGCAAAAATATTGGTTCGGTGTTCGCGAATCCGCTCGGAGTTCGTGATTTGTCCCAGACGCGTACGCATTCATACCATATATTTTGTCATTATTTCAGTGTTTTTAGTGCTTGCAACTGCTAAATAAGCCACCATGGGCCCCAAGAAAGTTCCTAGTGCCAGGCCTGTGGTAAAGAATGTCAGAAATATAGAAGAACTGAAGAAGGAGATCATTGCAAAATATGAAAGTGGAGTTCGTATTGCTGAGCTGGCCAGGCAGTATGGCAAAGCCCATTCAACCATCACTTCCATTGTGGCCAAGGGAAAGGTGCAAGTATGGTCACAAAACAGAGATCTCAAGTGCTGGAAGAAGTGGAGAGGTTATTGTTGGTGTGGATCAACGAGAAACAATTAGCAGGAGATAGTGTTACGCAGGCGATAATATCTGAAAAAGCAAGGCAGTTGCATGATGATCTCGTCAAGAAAATACCTGCAACGAGTGCTGAAGTGAACGAATTTAAAGCCAGCAAAGGCTGGTTTGACAGATTTAAGAAGCGTTATGGCATACATAGTGTGATAAGGCATGGTGAGGCAGCCAGTTCTGACAAAAGTGCGGCTGAAAAATATGTTCAAGAATTCAAGGGGTACATAGAGGCTGAATAATTCAAACCCCAACAAGTGTTCAATTGTGACAAAACAGGCCTGTTTTGGAAGAAAATGCCAAACAGGACCGTCATTACACAGGAGGAAAAGGCACTGCCAGGACACAAGCCTATGAAAGACAGGCTAACTCTTATGTTGTGTGCTAATGCTAGTGGGGATTTCAAAATGAAGCCTTTAGTGGTGTATCACTCTGAAAATTCCCGAGCGTTTAAGAGATGCAGTGTCGCCAAGGCTAATATGTGTGTGATGTGGAAGTCTAACAATAAGGCATGGGTCACTAGGGAAATTTTTTGATTGGTTCCATGAAGTGTTTGGCCCCAGTGTGAAGAAATATCTCGAAGAAAATAAATTGCCACTTAAGTGCCTCCTGATAATGGACAATGCTCCTTGTCATCCTCCAGACTTGGAAGAGCAAATTGTGAAGGACTTTAAGTTCATCAAAGTGAAGTTCTTGCCCCCTAATACCACTCCTCTCCTCCAGCCCATGGACCAGCAGGTCATTTCAAACTTTAAAAAACTCTACACCAAAGCAATGTTTCAAAAGTGCTTTGAAGTGACCACAGACATTAATATGACCCTAAAAGACTTTTGGAAAGATCATTTCAATATCCTGCATTGTGTAAACCTTATAGGTAAGGCTTGGGAGGTAGTGACTACCAGGACTTTGGAACTCTGCCTGGAGAAAATTGTGGCCAGACTGTGTCGAAGAGAGGGATTTTGAAGGTTTTGGGGATGAGCATCAGAACCCTGAGCCTGTTGTGGAAGACATTGTGGCACTGGGCAAGTCCATGGGGATGGATGTTAGTACCGAGAATGTGGAACAGTTGGTGGAGGAGGACAATGAAGAGATAACCACTGAAGATCTGCAAGAGCTTCAACAGCAACAGCAACAACAGACCACAGTTCAGGAAAATGGTTCAGAGGAGGAGGAACAGAGATGGAGGAAGGTGCCTTCTTCAAGGATTAGGGAGATCTGTGCCAAATGGACTGATGTGCAAGGCTTTATGGATGAATATCACCCTAACAAAGTTGTTGCAGGCCGTGCTGGCAACATGTACAATGACAATGTGGTGTCCCATTTCAGGGATGTTTTAAAGAAACGCCAGACACAGAGCTCCCTGGACAGATTTTTTGTGAGAGTTCCAGTGACTCTCAAGCTAGTCCTAGTGGCATTAAAAGAAAAAGTCCAGTAACCCCAGAAAAGAGCTTGGTACCTGCAGTGTTAATGGAAGGGGATTCCCCTTCCAAACACTAGAAACTCCTCCATCCTCTCCCCTCCTCCCGTCTTCCACACATCAACAAGGTAAGTGACATGTTATTATACTATATAATTTTTATTTCTCATTGTTTTCTGTGTAATTTAATGTACAGTGGACCCCCGCCTAACGAGCAAAATTCATTCCAGAAGCCTGCTCAAGTGCCATTACCGAACAAATTTACTTCCTTAACCCTTTTGGGGTCGACAGGCCTTCTGAGGAAAGTGTTCCTGGGGTCGAAAAATATTCGGAAAAAAAAATTATTTTTTCTTATGAAATGATAAGTTTTTTTTTTCTGAATCTAAATAGCTAAACAAAAAACTTTTGCGATCAATACTTACGGAGATATGGAGGCTTCAAGTTGACCCAAAATGAACCGATGACAGCAACAGCGGCGACTTCCGGTTGGCCGGTAATCTTTTTTTTTTTTTTTTTTAGGTATTCTTCTTATGAAATTTTTTTTTTTTTTTCAAATAAGTTTTATGGACTGAGACCAATATAAGTGCTGTTTTTCAAATATTCACTCGCTATTTCTTATAAAATAATGCCACAAAGTTTGTTATCACTAGTTTGTTTACAAAACATATTTACAACAATGTACAATGTACAATTATGTTTATAATTATTGTTCAATCATATATATACACATATTAAGTCACTGCACATGTTTCTAGAAGTTCTGCAGTCTGTGGAAGTCTCTGAAACATGGTTCCATGCACAGTGGTGTTTTACATTCCACACACATAAAACGAGTGTCTTTGCGATGCTGTGGGCGTCTTTTTGTATGTGCACAGACATAACACCTCTTCTGAGCCTTTTTCTTGCAAGCAGTAGCAGGCAGTTTTGTTAGGAAGTGTTCACCACCAAGCCTCAGACGAGAGGGTAGTTGTTGGTAATTTCGTGGGCGGTTTTCTATTGCAGGTGGTGTTTCTTGGTACTTGGTGATTATTTGCCTGATAACAGACAAACAAAATTCGCCATATGGTGGTTTGTTTGTGGTCTTCAACTTATAAACATTATAAGCATTGAGCATGGAAATGTCCAGAATGTGAAAAAAGAGTTTTATGTACCACTTATAACTCTTTCTAACACAATCAGCAAACCCAATCTGCATGTCACATTTGTCCACTGAACGCATATTGAGAGTGTAGTCCATCACAGCTGCAGGTTTTAGAATGGGTTCATCGGTCTCTCTATTCACCCTGCCACTGTCTGCCATTTCATTAGGGTGAATTGATGACAACAGTGTGACATCTCGTTTGTCATGCCACCGAAATGCCATGATATCATTGGCAGCAAACGCCTGCACCTCACCTGTACGAGTGCCTGCACTGAACCTAGGCATATGCTTACGATTTGCACACACTGTACCGCACACATCTGTCAAGTTCACTCGCAAAAAATCACTGAGGGAGGGGCTTGTGTACCAGTTATCAGTATATAATATATGCCCCTTGCCAAGATATGGTTCCATCATTGTTCTAACCACATTACCAGAGATACCCAGTAACTTCCTGGTATCTTTCAATGTATTACTTCCAGTGTACACAATAATATCCAATACAAGACCACTGTAGCAATCACAAAGCACAAACAACTTTATACCAAAGCGTTTCCTCTTGTTTGGTATATACTGCTTGAATGACAGTCTACCTTTGAACAGAATCAGTGACTCATCAATAACAAGCTTCCTGAAGGGATAAAAATACATATTGAACTTCTCTTTCAGATACAGAAACACATTCCTAATCTTATATAACCTGTCGGTTCTGTCAGGCCTGGTTTTGTCTGAAAAATGCAACATGCGTAGAAGTAGCACAAATCGATTCACTGGTATAATATCACTGAAAGCTGGTGTTGCAATCAATCTGTCTGTTGACCAATATGATTTGATACGGTGCTTATAGACATGCGGCATAAGCATTATTGTGGCAAAGAAAAGATACATCTCTGCCACAGTTGTCTCCTTCCACTGGTGTAGACGTGATTTTGGTGAAAGAATCATGTTTGCCATTGTGTAATCGAAGTATCTGTTGCTTTCTCTGATAATAATGTCTATCAGGGGTTCGTCAAAGAATAACTGGAAACATTCCAGTTAAGTGGCATTGTTCCCAAGTGGACAAGATGGGCGTAATCCACTGTGACTTTCATCAAACTGATGGGGATTGGAAATAAAATTGTCAGCTTCCTGCCAATCCCAGGTGCGGTCTGCTGGTGGGTACTGGATATTTACAGGTGGTTGTGGAAGTGGAGGTTGTAGTTGTGGGGGTTGGTGGGTGGGTGAGGGTTGCCTTTGTTGTAACTGAGCTGAGTCAGTGGCGTGGGTGCCAGCATGGTCCACTGCTGGTGCCTCTCACGCCACACCACCACTACCAGTTGCATGCACATTTCTCATACCAATTGCAACGCTATCATCATCATTTTCACTATCACTTCCTGTTGTACGCCCACGGGATGTACTCCGAGATGTACTCCTAACCCTTGGAAGAGCATATGGCACACTACCAGAGCGCATATACCGTCGTATATACTGACGCTTCACTAGTGAATATTCCTCTTCACTCGCGCTACTGGAACTATTTCGAAGGGCTTGGAGTTCATAGTCACTATCAGTATCATCACTATTGCTCACATCTGAGTCTGGGACATTAGAAAATAGGAGTTTCCGCCTTCGTTCTGGTACAACTGTGGGTCGTCTGGGTTTTCCTCACTTATACCGGTATTATGGTCACTAGTTTCGGTCACAACCGCCTCAAAACCTTGAAAGTCACCTTCACTAACACCCCCATCACTGTTAGAACTGTCACTGATGAATAAAAGTGTCCCAATTCGCTGAGGAGTAAGGTGTTTCTTGCTGCGAGGCATGGTGGAGAAGGTGTACTGAAATGGTGTTCCCACAATGCACCACTGGGTGCCTGATTTTTTTCCTACACTGACCGCGCAGACCCATTCTCTCATCCCTAGGCCTACCAGCTGTTTCCCGCTTAATTTGAAGCCGCTAGAATTTACGCGTACTATTACGGCACCAACCCCTGCTCGTAAAACGTACTAGTACGGCACCGACCCCAAAAGGGTTAAGAAATAATATCACGAAGGTTAGTCTATTTCATACCCCCAAAAATACACTTCCACAAGCACTTACAATATTATACTTACATAATTGTACGATTTCCGGGGTGCTCGTTAGGAGGGGGTCCACTGTATATTTAATGTAGAAACTAAATTTATTTTAATGCTTTTGGGTGTCTGGAATGGATTAATTTTATTTCCATTATTTCTTATGAGGAAAATATTCGGAGTTCGTTATATTCGATGTTCGCAATGCCCTCTGGAACGGATTAATCACGAACTACGGGGGTCCACTGTATGTCTTTTATTTATAGATAACAGCAGTCAGTATTGTCCTAACTAACTAAAACAGAAGAAAATTCCATCCACCATTCCTACCCCAAGACACCTACTAAAACTGCCTACTGTGACAAGGAGCCCAGAGTTGGATGCCTAATCTTAAGATGAGGGAAAACCCAGAATTCCTGTTACTGCATCTTTTATTTGTACTACTTTTTCTTTTAATGAATCATTTTATCTCAATTCTGTATTTAAATATTTAACCCCTTTCACTGTTTCCACATAGATCTACATTAGTCACACCAGCGTTGTTTATGTAGATCTCCATTTCAACCCGTTCACTGTCTCTCACAAAGATCTACGATACTGACAAGCACTGCTCACGTAAATCTACGTTTAAGCACAGTTCCCTCAGTTACACTGTAAGCAGAAAATCTTGCCCTAGTCATGAAAAAATGGGTCAGTTCTGAGTGTGTGCACAGTATAAAAATCCTGACCCACACAGTATTTGTTTTTTGTTTTTTTGAAGACATCATATCTTTCTCACCAAGGAAGGGTGACTCGAAAAAGAAGAAACACTTTCATCATCATCATTCACTCCATCACTGCCTTGCCAGAGGCGTGCCAACACTACAGTTCAAAAACTGCAACACATCTCCAACCCCTTCAGAGCGCAGGCACTATACTTCCCACTCCCAGGACTCAAGTCTGGTTAATTAGTTTCTCTGGATCTCTTCAAAATGTTACTTTCCTCACACTCCAACAGCATGTCAAGTCATAAAAACCATTTGCCTCCACTCGCTCCTATCTAATATGTTCATGCACGTTTGCTGGAAGTGTCAGTTCCTCACATACAAAACCTCCTTTATCCCCTCCCTCCCATAAGGCAAAAAGGAAGACACCTCTCCCACGAGCCCTCCTTGGGAGGGAAAGGTGCCAGAGCCAGAGCTTGCTACCACCTGCAACTCACAAGACTGCCGTTCCCACGAGCCTCCCTGAGGCGGGGAAAATGGCAGACCAGAGGGCCTAGCTTCCCTACGAGCCCCGTGAGGGCGGGGAATGGGGCTAGGCCTGGGGACAGTTGGTCCTGAAGATGAGGGGTATTTGTACCTCCTCCCATGGGAGACATTTGTCTCAAGACTCCCAAGACAGGGAGCCAAGGCCGGGTCACCATCTGGAAAAGACCAGGACCGGGAAAGTACCAGCGAATCAAGAACAACAACAACCCCTCCCTCCAACCTTTCCTAGGACGACTCCTACCCTGCCTTCCTTCCCCTACAGATTTATACACTTTCCAAGTCATTCTATTTTGTTTCATCCTCTCTAAATGTTCGAACCACCTTAAGGATGGGCGAGCGTTTCAGTGATAAAAAATATTGAAATCGAAAAATTATGGAAAAAAAAAATCTCTTACTGAAAAAGAGTGCATAATTCTGGCAACATGTTGATGTAATCAGTGTGTTTCTATCATATTTCTAAGTACAGTGGACCCCCGAGTTTCGTAAAAACTTCACTCCTGAAGTCTGCTTAAGTGCCATTACCGAACGAATTTACCCCCTTAAGAAAAAATGTCACGTAGGTTAGTCTATTTCAGACCCCCAAAAATACTTTTCCATAAGCACTTACAATATTATACTTACATAAATGTACGATTTCCGGGGTTTACGAAACTCGGGGGTCCACTGTATGTTTTTACTAAAAAGTATTTTTTTTGATCTTTCACTTGGGAAGAGGACGTGTTGGCAATTAGTCAGTTTTTTTTTTTACCCCCAAAATTGCTATTTTTATTATTGTTTCACTTTAAATGCACTGTATGGCAACTTCTGTGAGGAGTGTGGTGTGGGTGAGCAGCGCAGACATCTCTCAGTGGCTTTACAGCCTCTGATAAGCATGGTGGGGTGCAGCACGTTGGAACGTGGCATTCGAATGCCTAAGAGCATAATTATCAATATCTCAGGAATAAGTTATTGACATTATAAATCCTCTCATGCAAAGAGTATTTATCAGAGCATCATGATTCTTTCGTAGGTTATTGAGGAATGATGGTTCTATTGAATTACAGGAAGAGCTTGGATATGTTTTACGGTTTGTTGTTACTGATTTTTTGTTTCCCAACCAAATTAAAAAAAAACACGTTTTTAATTTTTTTT
>WNWK01049632.1:0-13138 GCA_009830355.1 Cherax destructor
AATAAACTCAATCAATTTCTTTAGCATTAAGTACTTAGTGAATAAGTCTCTAGAATAAACTGCCCCTAATGCCATGGCATGCCAGTGGCTCTCCTTGCATTACAGTTTTATAATTGTATTATATTTGTAACTACCAATAACATTGTACACTTGTAACATGCATTGAAATAAAAATTATTATTATTATTATTATTATTATTATTATTATTTTCTTTTTGGGGATTTTCTTTCTTTTTGGGTCACCCTGCCTTGGTGGGAGACGGCCGACTTGTTGAAAAAAAAAAAAAAATCAGTGAATCCTTGGTGTTTGCCTCACTGTTTGCTCTAACTGGCACTCAATTCAACTGGTGCTCCCACAAGGTACTAAGTGGTCCCAGATTTTTTTAATACAGCGCACACTGAGTGTTAAGACCCATTCTATGCTGACCAAGCATCTCAGGCCAATCGTGCCAAATTTGGAGGCAGGAAAAATAAAACGTACATATATGTTTGGGGCACTAGCGGTAAGAACGTATATATACGTTTGGACCGTTTAAGGGTTAATCCAAAAACACTGTTGCAGTTTTTTTTTCTCATTATGCACTGTGTGCTGCAGGATTTGTTTTATATGGTGCACAGTTACCACATAGATGCAGTCTCTCATATATAGGCCCAAATTTACTGCTCACAGCTTATTTGAGTGAGCTGAGCTCATGGTGTAGAACTACAGCTTGGACCCTGGCTTCAAAGTTGTAGAACTACAGGACGGACCCTCAAAGGGTTAATATGTGCTGAAGATAAATTCGAAGGTAGCAGAGGGTGGTTTCAAAGGTTTAGGGAAAGAACCCAACTTCACAACATCACAGTGCAGGGTGAAGCTGGGATAATCAAATGTGGTGAATTTACCTAGCAACATATTTTTAATGTGAATAAAACTATTATTTCGGAAGATGATGCCCTCTAGGACATTTATTGCTAAGGAAGAGAAGTCAATGCCTGGCTTCAAAGCTGCAAAAGACAAGCTAACACTCTTGCTAGGAACTAATACTAGGGGTTAATACTACTCACCACTCATTATAAGCTAAAAACAAAAATATTTTAAGGTAAGTAATGAATGTACCCTATATGCATTTTACTTTTTTTTATTTTTTAGGCCTAGTTCTAATGCTCATTTAATTTATTATAATATAAACATGTTATCAAGCATTTATATGCATTTAAGAGTGGAAAAAATGGGTAATTCACTTTGCGGCAATTTTTTGCTTTAGAGCGGTAGCCTGAAACCTAACCCACCATATAATCAGGGCCCTCCTATATTTATCCTCTTTTTCTTAAAATATGTATTACCTATTACCAAACCTCTTTCGATACATAGCTCAATTAGAGGTGCCCCATTATCATTGACCTTGGTACTCCCTCTACAACAGTTTCTCCCACTTTAGTACAGTGGTACCTCGACTTACGATGGTCCCCAAACTCACCCTTTTATGTAAGTTTATTTTTTTAAATGCTTTTGTAAGTGTAATTTTGGGGGTCTAAAAGGACTAGTCTATTTTACAACATTTCTTAAGGAGATAAATTCGTTTGGTAATGGCACTTGAACAGCATTCTGGAATGAAAAAATATCGTAAGTCGAGGTACCACTGTATTTAGGTCCCTTATCACAATTACTTTATCACTTGGTTCACAACTCCCCAAACACTCACTGAACATCTCCCAAACTCAATCAATCAATCACTGTCTCTCCTAGATGCATAAACACTTACTATTACCCACTTTTCACATCCCACCCTTATTTTAACCCACATAATTCTTGAATTTAAACATATATTCACTCTTTTTCTTTCCATAATTGATCATTTAATATTATTGCTGCTCCTTACTTAGCTATAACTCTCTGTTACACCTGACCTAATCCCATTTACAACTGAAATTCTCCTACACTCTTTAGCAGCTTCATTTTTTGCTTAGAAATAGGACATTCAGTTTCTTTTCATTCATAACATTCACATCCATACCACACCCATTCACATTCAAAGAACCCACCTTTGACATTTTCTTTGTCCTTTTAGTAATTTATACAGAAGGGGTTACTAGCCCCTTACTTCTGGTATACTAGTTTCCTTTTATGACATGCATGGATTGCATAGGAATAATAATACAGTGGATCCCCGAGTTTCGGTCACCTCGGAAATCGAACAATTATGTAAGTTTAATATTGTAAGTGCTTTTGTATGTGTATTTTTGGGGGTCTGAAAGGACTAATCTAATTGACATTTTTCCTTAAATCTTTGGGGGTCCAAGGGGTCTCTCTGAAATTCGTTCTCAGGGTCCACGAATTTAAAAAAAAAAAAAAAAAAATTCTTATGAAATGATAATCTTTTTCCGATCATAACGCCACAAAAATTATGAAATTTGATCGAAAACTAATAAAATTATGCTTTCGCAAAGTTAGCGGTATCCATGACATTTACGCAGTGGCAATTTCGCCCACTTTGAACCCTATTTTCGGCAAATTCCAATGTTTCAGTCTACTAAAATTATAGCTATTTCGCTAGAACTCCATTTCTTCTATCGATTGAGTACAAGAAACCGCCTATTTACCAATTTCAACTACCCAAAATAGTGGTCAGAAAATGGCAATTTGGCCAATTTCACACAAATTTCAAAAGATGCCAATTTCAAAATAGGGTCCATAATAAACAAGGCAGACATTCCTGGCACTAAAATAACATCTTCTCTGTTCATTAGTCACGTCTCCAGGCCCCTCTTACATTACTTTTGCTTTCCATTTTGAATTTTTATTCTCACAAAAAAAATAGAAGATTTACTGTTATGTATACAACTGCATCATTGTAAAAATGGTATAAATAATATCAGCGCACTTGTGCAAGAATATTAGACTCTCCAGTTGATGTGTATTGGACGCATGGTGTGATTTGTTTACTCTTAAACATCGGCCAAAATCGAACATTTTCGCTACTTTGCGCTCAGTTTCAAGGTACTTGTCATCGTGAAACCAGTCAAGATTATCTCCATTTCTGTAATATATCATCTATTCTATAAAATGAGACTAAGAAAACGAGAATGCAAGCATAAATACCATACGAAAATAGACTGCAAAGTCGCTGTTTTAAACCAAAATCACAGTCAGTTTTTTTTCTTCATTATGCACTGTGTGGTGCAGGAATTTTTTTATACTGCGCACACTGACCGCACAGACCCATTCTATCACATCTAGGCCTAACAGCCTGTTTCTGCTTGATTTGAGGGCGCTAGAATTTAGGCGTACTAGTACGTCAATAATCACAGTGTGTAAAACGTACTTGTACGACCATAACCCTGAAAGGGTTAAGGGAACAAATTTGTTCGGTAATGGCACTTTAACAGCCTTCTGGAATGAATTATGACCGAAACTCAGGGGTCCACTGTAACTGGAATGCTTCAAAATAATTAATATGGAAAATTGATAGGTTATTTTACTAAGGTAAAAAGAAATAATAAGTACTAACTTTTTTCAAGCATAAAAAGAAGATCTTGACGAGGAATAAACTTGTTCCAGTCATGAGTTCCAGGAGGTAACAGATGAAGTATATATTCTGCAATGGCAATGGCTCCAACCCATGCACACGCAGTCTTATTTATGGTTGTTAAGAAGAATGAACCACCTGGCTGTAGAAGATATAATCCATTACTTTTAAAATAGATGTGATAATACTTGCAGAGTTTGAAAAGAGTTTCGTACATTTTAATGAACCCAGATAAAATTATTTATAGTCAGTCCTAGTATATTAACATGTAAAGCATTCTTTGTCAATTCCAAATTTACCTAAATACTGTAGATACAATATTATTTTCAGTATCACTTTCTTCCCACAATACCATTATACTATATTTCCATACACTCTTTTAACTCTTAAAATATTTGAAAAATTTTAGTTTCTGCATGTGATTTAGTGAGTCCCAAAGTATCCCACTGCGTTTCCAGCATCTGCTTTACTCATGCTGGGACTATCTTTTGTTGCATTCTGCAAACAATCCACACCAACAATCGTTCCAGCTTTTAAACCAAGTGCTTAAAGTTCAATGGCATCCGTTTCAAGTGTAAGTAAAGGCCAGTGTCTCATTTGTGAATGTATATGTATGTATAATTGAATTATTAGATATATGTACACTACAGTATGGCGGAAATTTACTAACCCTGATGGTATCTGCACATGTCTGAATAAAGTAGTCAGTAGCTTCAACATGTTCCAGGACCTCAGATGCAATCACTGCATCATACTTGTCAGCAATATTCTCAACATGCTCTTCCACTGTGCCACATATATACCTAAAATAACACAAAAAAAGGCCCAATTAAAAATAAGTCACATATACAGTGGACCCCCGGTTATCGTAATTAATCCGTTCCAGAGAGTGTGACTAAACCTGAATTTGACGATATCCGAATTCATTTTCCCCATAAGAAATAATGTAAATCAAATTAATCCCTTCCAGACACCCAAAAGTATTTAAAAAAAAAAAAAAAAAATTTATATGAAATATACATTTACCTACACAGAAAACAATGAGATATGAAGAATAAAACAATAATAACATGACACTTACCTTTACTGAAGACTTCATGTATGGAAGATGGGAGGAGGGGAGAGGATAGAGGAGTTACTATTGTTTGGAAGGGAAATCCCCTTCCATAAAGACTTCAGGTACCAAGTCCTTTTCTGGGGTTACTTCTTTTCTTTGTTTTTTAATGCCACTAGGAACCAACATGAGAGTCACTGGACCCCTGTTGCTCAAAAAATTGTTCCAGGCAGCTCTGTTTCTGGCGTCTCTTTAAAATTTCCCTAAAATGGGACACGAGATTGTCATTGAACATGTCGCAGACACGGCCTGTAGCAGCTTTGTTAGGGTGATGTTCCTCCATAAATGTTTGCACCTCACTCCACTTTGCACAAATGTCCTTAATCTTTGAAGAAGGCACCTTCTTCCATCTCTCTTCCTCCTCCTCTGAAGCAATTTCCTGAGCTGTGGTCTGTTGCTGTTCCAGATGAAGGTCTTGCAGCTCTTCAGTGGTTAGCTCTTCATTGTGGTCCTCCACCAACTCTTCCACATCCTTGCCACTCACATCCAACCCCATGGAATTCCCCAATGCCACAATACTTTCCACAACTGCCATAGGCTCCTCAGGGTCAGCCACAAACCCTTCAAAATTCCTCTCTTGGACACATTCTGGCCACAATATTCTCCAAGCAGAGTTCAAAGTCCTTGAAGTCACTCCCTCCCAAGCTTTACCTATAAGGTATATTATGCAATGGAGGATACTGAAGTGATCTTTCCAGAACTCTCTTAGGGTCAATGCAGTGTCTGAGGTCACATCAAAGCACCTTTGAAACATTGCTTTGGTGTAGAGTTTTTTGAAGTTTGCAGTTATCTGCTGGTCCATGGGCTGGATGAGAGGAGTGGTATTTGGGGGCAAGAACTTCACTGTGATGAAACGAAACTCCACTATTTGGTCATTCAAGTCTGGAGGATAAGCAGGAGCATTGTCCATTACCAAGAGGCACTTGAGTTCCAATTTATTTTCCAGGAGGTATTTCTTCACACTGGGGCTAAACACTTCATTGAACCAATGAAGGAAAATTTCCCTCGTGACCCATGCCTTACTGTTAGCCTTCCACATCACACACAAATTAGCCTTGGCGACACTGTTTTTCTTGAACACACTGGGATTTTCAGAGTGATACACCAGTAAAGGCTTCACTTTGAAATCAACACTAGCATTACTACAGAACATGAGAGTAAGTCTGTCTTTCATAGGATTGTGTCCTGGCAGTCCCTTTTCCTCCTTCATGATGTAGGTCCTCTTTGACATTTTCTTCCAAAAGAGGCCTGTTTCGTCACAGTTGAACACTTGTTGGGGGAGGAATTTTTCAGCCTCTATGTACCCCTTGAATTCCTGCACATATTTTTCAGCCGCACATTTGTCAGAACTTGCAGCCTCGCCATGCCTTACCAATCTGTGTATGCCACTATGCTTCTTAAATCTCTCAAACCAGCCTTTGCTGGGCTTAAATTCAATAACATCAGCACTAGTTCCAGGCATTTTCTTTACGAGATCATCATGCAACTGCCTTGCCTTTTCACAAATTATCAACTGCATAACACTATCTCCTGCTAACTGTTTTTGGTTGATCCACACCAACAACAAAGTCTCCACATCTTCGAGTATTTGTGATCTCTGCTTTGTGAGCATATTTGCACCTTTCGCAACAACAGCCTCCTTGATTTCCTTTTTCTTGGCCACAATGGAAGTGATGGTTGTATGGGGTTTCTTATACAACCTGGCAAGCTCTGCCACACGTACTCCACTTTCATATTTTGCAATGATGTCTTTCTTGAATTCTATAGTGTTTCTCACCTTCTTTACCAAAGAGCTGGCACTAGGAGCTTACTTTGGGCCCATGGTGGCTTATTTAGCAGTTGCAAGCACTATAATGAATGGAATACAGTGGACCCTCGGTTTTCGTTCACCTTCAAACTCTAACAATTATGTAAGTGTATTTTTGTAAGTGCTTTTGTAAGTGTATTTTTGAGGGTGTGAAACGACTAATCTAATTTACATTTGTCCTTATGGGAACAAATTCGTTCGGTAACGGCACTCGAAAAGCATTCTGGAAAGAATTTTCAACAAAAACCGAGGGTCCACTGTATTACCAAATGTATCGTATGAACGCGTGGGATCATGCTCACTGGCTGGTAAACTATGGCACACCAAGGGCCGCTCGCTCAGGGCCGCTCGGACATGCTCGGGACAAATGACTATTACCAAGTTACAGTGGACCCCCGCTATTCGAACGGCTCGACAATCGAACAAATCGTCATTAGTACAAGAAAATCGATATCGTCATGCGAACAAATTATCGCGAGTCGAACGAATGCGTTCGTGACCTGTCCGCCCAGGCGCTTGGGTGCCTCACCGCGCAGGCGTGGAGAGCCAGTCCCGCGTTGTTTACACTCGAGAGAACAATACCCTACACGCTTCTCCAGACATTTCACACTTAATTATAATTTTTTGGAGTTTGTTCATTAAGTGCGACTGTGAAATAAGCTACCATGGGTCCCAAGACAGTTCCTAGTGGTACCCCTGGGCTGATGAAAGTGAGAAACACCGTAGAAATGAAAAAGGAAATAATACAAAAATACGAGAGTGGTGTGCGATTGTGTGATCTTGCCAGGATATATGGCAAAAACAGATCAACTATCGCTTCTATCCTGCTTAAGAAGGAAGAAATTAAGCAAGCTGATGTTGCAAAAGGTGTTACTGTGCGAGCCAAAAATAGACCACAAATAATCGAAAAGATTGAGAAGTTGTTGCTGGTGTGGATCAAGGATAAAGAGTTAGCTGGTGATAGTGTGTCGGAGTCAATTATTTGTGAAAAGGCAAGGAACTTGCATGCCGATCTTGTAAAGAAAATGCCTGCAACCAGTGCTGATTGTAATGGTAGTGAATTTAAAGCCAGCAAAGGCTGGTTTGAGAGATTTAAAAATTGTAGTGGCATACATAATGTGGTAAGGCATGGTGAGGCTGCCAGTTCAGACAAACATGCAGCTGAAAAATTCATAAACGAGTTTCAGGACTACATAAACACTGAAAAATTGAAACCTGAACAAGTGTTCAATTGTGACGAAACAGGCCTGTTTTGGAAGAAAATGCCCAACAGGACTTACATTACTCAGGAAGAAAAGGCACTGCCAGGACACAAGCCTATGAAAGATAGGCTAACTCTCATGTGTAGTAATGCTAGTGGGGATTTTAAATTGAAGCCTTTACTAGTGTATCACTCAGAAAATCCCAGTGTTCAAGAGACACAATGTCGTCAAAAGTAGATTGTGTGTTTTGTGGAGAGCTAGTCAGAATGCATGGGTCACAAAGCACCTTTTCAGCGACTGGATCCATGAAGTGTTTGGCCCCAGTGTGAGAAAATACCTACAGGAAAAGGGTTTGGACAAAAAGTGCCTCCTGTTGCTGGACAATGCTCCTTCACATCCTCAAAACATGGAAGACCTACTGTGTGAAGACTTCAAATTTATAAAACTGAAGTTCTTGCCTCCTAACACCACTCCTCTCCTCCAGCCCATGGACCAGCAGGTCATCTGTAACTTCAAAAAACTCTACACAAAAGCAGTGTTTGAAAAGTGCTTTGAAATGACCTCGGACAGTGAATTGACCCTTAGAGAGTTCTGGAAGAATCACTTCAATATCTACAGTTGCATAGGCCTTATAGGCAAGGCTTGGGAGGGAGTGACTTCAAGGACTTTGAACTCTGCTTGGAGACCATTGTGGCCAGGTTGTGTCCAACAGAGGGATTTTGAAGGGTTTGAGGCTGACCCTGACCCTGCCGACCCTGTGCCTGTTGTGGACTCTATTGTGGAATTGGGCAAGTCCATGGGGTTGGAGGTGAGTGGCGAGGATGTGGAAGAGTTAGTGCAGGGCCACAGGGTAGAGCTAACAACTCAAGAGCTGCAACAGCTGGAAATGGAAGAGCATCAGACCAGATTTGAGGCTATTGATTCACGGGAGAAGGAGGAGGAAGAGGGGCTGAAGAAGGTGCCTTCTTCAGAGATTAAGGAGATGTGTACAATGTGGAATAGATTGCAAACTTTTGTTGAAAAATACCACCCTGAACAAGCTCAAACAAGCCATAACAGCAGCATGTTCAGTGACCAAACAATGTCCTTCTTCAGGAACATGTTGAAAAGGCGCCAGAAACAGAGGACTGTGGACAGTTATTTTGTTAAAGTGTCCAGTGACTCTCAAGCTGGTCCTAGTGGGATTAAAAGACAAAGAAAAGAAGTAACCCCAGATAGGGCATTGATACCTGAAGTCCTTCTGGAGGGGGATTACCCTTCCAAACACTAACCCCTCCCTCCCTCACCTCCTCTCTCTTCCATATGCCATCAACAATCTTCAATAATGGTAAGTAAAGACTTGCATTTATTTACTAATACTTTTAGTAGTACAGCACTGTAGTATTTAATGTTTTTGTCTATGTAAAGCTTTAAATTTATTAAAATATATTATTTTTTAACATTTTTGGGTTTCTGGAACGGATTAATTGTATTTCCATTATTTCTTATGGGAAAAATTAAATCGCCTTTCGAACATTTCACGTTAAGAACAAGCTCCTGGAACAGATTAAATTCGAATAGCGAGGGTCCACTGTATTACCAAATACTACGAAATCCGACGACTACGTAATCCTGGGGTCCACTCTACACATATTTGAGAGTTAGAGGTATCAGGAAGATGGAGAGAATATTCTGAGGAACTGCTAAATGTGGTTGAAGATAGGGAAGCTGTGATTTTGTGCATTAGGCTGGGAGGTATAACATCTTGTAAGAGTGAGGAAGAGTCAGTTGTGAGTGTGGGGGAGGTGCGTGAGGCAGTGGGTAGAATGAAATGGGTTAAAGCAGCTGGGATTAATGGGATAAAGACAAATGTTAAAAGCAGGTGGGGATATAGTTTTGGAATGGTTGGTGCTTTTATTTAATAAATGTATGGAACCTAGGTACCTAGGGATTGGCAGAAAGTGTGAATACAGTGGAACCTCCACTAACGAGCCCATCCACATGCGAGTTTTTCCAGATACGAGCAGTCGATCGGTCAATTTTTTGCTTCCATAGGCGAACAAAATTTCCAGATGCGAGCGGGCCTCAAGGGAGGTTCCTTGATGCTGGTGAGTTGCTCTTGCTCTTGATCTAAGGAATTGGATCTCATTTGTTTGTTGGACTATCTTATTGAAACTTGGGTAATGTATGATGGAAAGATGTTTCTTAACCTACACCAAAATTGAAAGAAATCTGACTGTAAATAACGGAGTTCACTTCTCAGTAATTAGCCGGCCCTTAGTGGTATATTTTTGTATGGTTTTTATGGTTGTATTCTCGTTTTTTTGGTCTCAATTCATAAAATGGAAGATATGATTTTGATTGCTTTCACAACGAAAAGTACCTTGAAATTGATTTTTGCCGATGTTCAAGAGTAAACAAATGACGTCACTGTCCAATACCTGTCCAAGTGGCCATTCCAATATGCAGTCACGAATGGGTTGACATTATTTATACAATTATTACAATAATGCAGTAGTCTGCATAACAGTAAATCTTCTATTTTTTTGTGTGAATAAAATTCCAAATGGTAAGCAAGAGTATTATTATAAGAATACGTACGTACGTACGTACTACTACTACTAATAATAATGATATGTATAAAATAATAATTATATACATAATTTTTTTTTTTTATTTTTTTTTTTATTAACACATCGGCCGATTCCCACCAAGGCAGGGTGGCCTTGGTGGGAATCGTAATATAATATAAATTATTATAAGAATACGTAAGTACTAATAAATAATGCATAATTATAATAATAATAATACTATAAGTGAGTTTCAGATCGCCACCACAAGATGGCAGTGTGTATCAAAACATCACCGCTCAGGGAGAGAGGGAAATTCTCATGTTTTCCTTACGTTTCGTGCAGTTATTTTGCGAAATTTCTTTTTTCTAACCATGGGTCCTAAGAAAGCAAGTGCAAAGGACAATACTCAGAAGAAAATGAGGATGATTTCCATGGAATTAAAGCAGGAAATCATACATAAACACAAACTAGGTGTAGCATTAAGTGTGTACCATTTAATAAGAGTGTACCAGTAGAAGTGTACCATTAAGAGTGTACCATTAAGAGTGTAGCAATTAAGCCATTAACCCTTTAACTGTCCAAACGTAGATATATGTTTGTACGCGTACTGCTCCGAACGTAGATCAACGTTTTATTTTTCATTCCTTCAAATTTAGTGCGATAGGCCTGAGTCGCCTAGACATGAGAGAATGGGTCTGCGCCCTCAGTGTGCGCAGTATTAAAAAAATCCTGGACCACTTAGTACCTTGTGGGAGCACCAGTTCAATTGAGCTCCAGCTAGAGCAAATAGTGTGGCAAACACTGGGGATTCACTGATGTCATGTCGTATTAACACTCCCCTTATAAGAGGAAAGTAAAAATAGGTTAGATAAATACATGAGTGGCTGTGGGTGGGTGTGAGTTGGACCTGACTAGCTTGTGCTACTAGGTCTGATGCCATGCTCCTTCCTTCAGAGGATGTGACCTGACTAGGTGGGTCATTGGTCTAAGCCAGGGGGTGACATAGACTTGCCTTGCATGGGCCAGTAGGCCTTCTGCAGTGTTCCTTCTTTTTTACAGTATGTTCTTATGTAGTCGGCAGGCTGGCTGGCTTTGGCTGTCTCTGGCTGTCTATATCTCTGTCTATATCTCTGTCAATATCTCTGTCTATATCTCTGTCTATATCTATCAGTCCTATATCTCTGTCTATCTATATATATATATCTGTACTATCTCTCTCTCTGTCTCTCTCTCACATGTACACAAAAGTACAGTTATTATACATAGTGTAAATTACCTAGGATAACCCAAAAATTCCAGGCAAAGTGCTATACAATGCTTGTAGATATAAGACATAATAAGAATGACTGGCAAGTAATACGCTTTGTCATGTCACTTCTGCATCATGTATAATACCTGTTCGTTCACGATTCGCACTCTGAGACTGAGACAAGCAGACGGAAAGACACACACACAGGCAGACAGAAAGACAGATAAGCAGAGCTAGACAGATAGATAGACAGACATATAGACATAGACAGACATAGATAGACAGATAGAAAGACAGATAGATAGATAGATAGACAGACAGTGAAAACAAAGCGAGGGTTCCCGGCACACATTCATTCATCAATGTCACTGCCTTATCAGTAGTTATCTGACAATTGTCATAACACCATTCTTCAAGGAGTTTCATATATACTCAGAATGTCTAAAACATTAGTGGGACCTATAAATACTTCGTATATATTTATAGACAATAGTAAATGACCAAGGCAGGTGAAAATGTTCACCTGTTGGTGTGATTGTGACTATTGAGTACTATTTCAGTACCTAATAGTATTAGTATTTGAACAAAGATTGGCTATGAAATCACAAGAACTATTATAAATTGTAATTATCAGAACATAAAATTAAATAAATTAAAATAAAAACTAGAAAAAAAATATATCCGCAATTCTTCTGCAAGCGGCAGGACTTGATGTTGCCGTCAGGTGAGCATCCAGCACCAACTTGCGGGCTTATATCTCGGTAAGTACTGGCCCTAAATTTTTAGCCTCTCCTGTTTATAAAAATAAACATTAAAAAAAAAAAAATAAAATATTCGGAGCAGTACGCGAGTGAACGTAAATCTACGGGGGACAGTTTTGAGTTAAGCAACAGTAAGGATGATCTATCGGAGTTGCCTTACAAACACTCCATTTTTCTGTTATAATAAAAGCATGGAAGGTATGCCAGGAGCAGGAATGGACCGTAGTGGGCCCTATACACCACAACAACAATGGCCGTTGCCTCCGTCTCCATAACACTACTCACATACGTAATATTTCATTCATTCAGTGTATATATCATGTTTCTAGTTATTAAAAGGTTTATTATATCATATTAGATGAATTGTGATAGACAAATAAGCCATAGAGTTGATATCAGGGAAATTATTGAAATATTTTCTGGTGCCCGGAATTCCACTGAATGGTTAATTCCATTTCAGTTAATTTAAATGAGGAAAAATGACTCTGCAAACGACCAAATCCAGTTGCGAGCAAGGTCATGGAACGGATTAAACTCGTTAGTGGAGGTTCCACTGTATTTTTTTTTTTGGGGGCGGGCTCTTAGGAACATAACCCTATTTTCTCATAAGTTCTTCAGTTTATCTAACACGGTTTACCTAACACAGTGTTTTAAGGAACGTAACTACCATTTAATATAACGGTCTACTCTATATATAAAATATGCAATAACTTTAATCCCTTAACTGTCTAAATGTTGATCTACATTTTCCCGCTAGCACTCTAATGTTTTGAAAAATTAAAAAATAAAGAGGGCAATTTTCTGTGTAAAAATTCCCAAAAAAATTTTAGGGTCAGTTTACCTGGAGTTTACCTGGAGAGAATTCCAGGGGGCAATGCCCCTGGCCTGGTCTGTGACCAGGCCTCATGTTGGACCAGAGCCTGATCAACCCGGGTTTTCCCTTG
>WNWK01049633.1:0-13138 GCA_009830355.1 Cherax destructor
AGTCAGTCAGTCAGTTAGTCAGTCACTCAGTCATTCAGTCAGTCAAGTCAGTCAGTCAGTCAGTCACACAAACTTATGTTTACATCTTTTGTGTACAAAGTAACACTTCATTACGCCACGGGTTATGTCTGTCTAATATCTTTGTTTTCTTCGTTAATTCAAGATCAAAACACAATTCACTCTTATTTTATTCTTCACAAACACAGCTGGCTTGTAGCCAGGACTTCTTCGCGTATGAAATACGTACAATGCTGGGGTGGTGGGTCCGTGGTGGGTGGGTAAGGCGGGTGGTGTCTGCTGAACCACAACAACAGTAGTAGTAACAAGACTGCTTGTGAGAATGGTTACTTGTTTTCCTTCCCACAATCTGTAAGTAAGTTTATTCAGGTATACACAGATACAGTTAAAGATTATCAACATGCAGCATATGTGTAGAGAACCTGGGATAACCCAAAAAAGTCTGAGGGACAGTATTTCCATTGACTGACTTGGGTTATCCTAGGTTCTCTACACATATGCTGCTATGTAGATAATGTATGAACTGTACTACTCTAATTGTGGTTGCAGGGTCGAGACTCAGCTCCTGGCCCCGTGTATCTGAATAAACTTAGTTTGCAAGAAGGAAAACAACAAATTCCTTTTCCTCAAAGCATGAGGATTCTTAGGCAGTAAATAACCATGCGCTCAAAATTTTTCCCTCCTGCCGAACCGATGAATATCATCTTTACCGTGTAAGATGATAATGTGTCGAAATCTTAAATCGTGCAATACCGGTAACGTGCAACATAATCTCATGCTAAATGACGTTCTACTGTATGTTACTACTACTTTGTGAAATTTTTGTACTAACTTTATACTAGCTAGTACCAACTACCTCATACACTATGTACTTTACTTTTAGTGCTATTACTTGCTTCAACTTTATAATATAAATCAAATCTTGCTTCTAAGTTAATTTTATATCATATTTACTATCTGTCCATTTAATTTAATCCCCATTTATATATTCTCTGAAATAGTTCCCAGCAAATCAATACCTAGTACTGCCTTTCATCCAATAATTCCTTTTACTTAAGGTGCTAATTCTGGTGCTAAAGTGTTTTACTCTTTTTATTTACTATTATATTCCCTAAAGTGTTAACTCGTAATTAAGGTGCTATTTTTGGTGCTAAAGTGTTTTACTCTTTTTATTTACTATTATATTCCCTAAAGTGTTAACCCTAGATTTTATTTAAAAAAAAAAAATCTAACTGCCACAGTTCTTTTATTAATTTTTATTATAATAATTAAGGTGCTAACTCAGGTACTAATTTACTTTACTTTCATTGTTTGCTATCATTTTCCCCAGCTCCTTTATTCCAGCTTTAGTAAACTACCATAGTTCAATTAATTGCATTTGTATAAATTGACTAAGGTACAAATTCACGTGCCAAGAACTCTGTCAAATACCCTGTATCTCTACAAACTCTTATTAAAAATTTGTAATAATCAAATAGTTCATAAGCATTTATTCTAGTATCATATTATTAAGTTTAGTATTATCTATTCTTCTCAGGTCTAGTTATAGAATCACATCAAATCTTATGATTACAGGAATTGATCCTGATATCAACCTATTATTAAATGACTTACATGATTCCAACAGCAACTGTAACTATTACACAGCAGATCAAGCAAAGACATTACTCAGAGCCAACAATAACATAACTATCTTCAATTACAATGTTAGATCTTTGAGCAAACATTATGATGACCTCACAGCACTACTCCAATCCCTCCAGACCAATATGTCAATCATCACACTCACTGAGACCTGGCTGAAGCCTGATACTACAGATGTCTATGCCATCCCAGGTTACACAGCCATTCATAATTGTAGGACAGATCAGCGAGGGGGTGGAATAGCTATATATTACTCAGATCAACTTGAATGTATCAATAACTCTTGCATAAGCGATGAGCATGGAGAATATATTATAGCTAAATTTAAATCAAAAGACCTGCAAAAACCCCTCACAGTGATAAACATCTACAGATTACCACAGTCAAACATTCACCATTTTAGTGAAAAACTAGGTAACCTAATAACTGATGCACACATGAACAAAGACCATTTGCTGCTCACAGGAGACTTCAATATAAATCTCCTACATGACCAGGACCCACAAGTAACAGAATTCACAAACACTATGAGCAACTGCTTGTTACTACCAACAATATCAAACCTACAAGAATCTCCGAGACTAGTACCTCATTACTAGACCACATCTGGACTAATACTATAGCCCTCTAAAATCAGGCATCATCACAGACAACACCACAGACCACTATCCGACCTTTCTCATAACTAATCTTGGTAAATTGCCCCTAGATATTACAAAAGTTACCTTCAGACTACATAATGAGTCAGCTGTAAATAACTTTATAACAGGGTAGGCGAGTTTCAGTGGGGAGAAATAAATGGGATTAAGTCAGGAGTATCTGAGAGAGTTAGAGCTAAGGAAGGGGTAGCAATAATGTTGAAGGATCAGTTATGGAAGGAAAAGAGGGAATATAAATGTGTAAATTCAAGGATTATGTGGATTAAAATAAGGGTCGGATGCGAAAAGTGGGTCATAATAAGCGTGTATGCACCTGGAGAAGAGAGGAGTGTAGAGGAGAGAGAGAGATTTTGGGAGATGTTAAGCGAATGTATAGGAACTTTTGAACCAAATGAGAGAGTAATTGTGGTAGGGGACCTAAATGCTAAAGTGGGAGAAACATGCAGAGAGGGTGTAGTAGGTAAGTTTGGGGTGCCAGGTGTAAATGATAATGGGAGCCCTTTGATTGAACTTTGTATAGAAAGGGGTTTAGTTATAGGTAATACATATTTTAAGAAAAAGAGGATAAATAAGTATACAAGATATGATGTAGGGCGTAATGACAGTAGTTTGTTGGACTATGTATTGGTAGATAAAAGACTGTTGAGTAGACTTCAGGATGTACATGTTTATAGAGGGGCTACAGATATATCAGATCACTTTTTAGTTATAGCTACAGTGGGAGTAAAAGGTAGATGGGATACAAGGAAAATAGAATCAGTAAGTAAAAGAGAGGTGAAGGTTTATAAACTAAAAGAGGAGGCAGTTAGGGTAAGATATAAACAACTATTGGAGGATAGATGGGCTAGTGAGAGTGTAGGCAATGGGGTCGAAAATGTATGGGGTAGATTTAAAAATGTAGTGTTAGAGTGTTCAGCAGAAGTTTGTGGTTACAGGCGAGTGGGTGCGGGAGGGAAGAGGAGCGATTGGTGGAATGATGATGTAAAGAGAGTAGTAAGGGAGAAAAGTTAGCATATGAGAGGTTTTACAAAGTAGAAGTGATGCAAGGAGGGAAGAGTATATGGAGAGAAAAAGAGAGGTTAAAAGAGTGGTGAAGCAATGTAAAAAGAGAGCAGATGAGAGAGTGGGTGAGATGTTATCAGCAAATTTTGTTGAAAATAAGAAAAAGTTTTGGAATGAGATTAATAAGTTGAGGAAGCCTAGAGAACAAATGGATTTGACAGTTAAAAATAGGAGAGGAGAGTTATTAAATGGAGAGTTAGAGGTATCGGGAAGATGGAGAGAATATTTTGAGGATTTGTTAAATGTTGATGAAGACAGGGAAGCTGTGATTTCGTGTGTAGGGCAAGGAGGAATAACATCTTGTAGGAGTGTGGAAGAGCCAGTTGTGGGTGTAGGGGAAGTTTGTGAGGCAGTGGGTAGAATGAAAGGGGGTAAGGCAGCTGGGATTGATGGGATAAAGATAGAAATGTTAAAAGCAGGTGGGGATATAATTTTGGAGTGGTTGGTACTATTATTTAATAAATGTATGGAAGAGGGTAAGGTACCTAGGGATTGGCAGAGAGCGTGTATTGTTCCTTTGTATAAAGGCAAAGGGGACAAAAGAGAGTGCAAAAATTATAGGGGAATAAGTCTGTTGAGTGTACCTGGTAAAGTGTATGGTAGAGTTATTATTGAAAGAATTAAGAGTAAAACAGAAAGCAGGATAGCAGATGAACAAGGGGCTTTAGGAAAGGTAGGGGGTGTGTAGACCAAGTGTTTACAGTGAAACATATAGGTGAACAGTATTTGGATAAGGGTAAAGATGTTTTTGTGGCATTTATGGATTTGGAAAAGGCGTATGATAGGGTAGATAGGGGGGCAATGTGGCAGATGTTGCAGGTGTATGGAATAGGAGGAAGGTTACTGAAAGCAGTGAAGAGTTTTTATGAGGATAGTGAGGCTCAGGTTAGAGTGTGTAGGAGGGAAGGGGACTATTTCCCAGTAAAAGTGGGCCTTAGACAAGGATGTGTGATGTCACCGTGGTTGTTCAATATATTTATAGATGGGGTTGTAAGAGAAGTGAATGCGAGGGTCTTGGCAAGAGGTGTTGGCTAAAAGATAAAGAAGCAAATACAAAGTGGGAGTTGTCACAGTTGCTTTTTGCTGATGACACTGTGCTTTTGGGAGATTCTGAAGAGAAGCTGCAGAGGTTGGTGGATGAATTTGGTAGGGTGTGTAAAAGAAGAAAATTGAAAGTGAATATAGGAAAGAGTAAGGTGATGAGGATAACAAAAAGAATAGGTGACGAAAGATTGGATATCAGATTGGAGGGAGAGAGTATGGAGGAGGTGAATGTATTCAGATATTTGGGAGTGGACATGTCGGCGGATGGGTCTATGAAGGATGAGGTGAATCATAGAATTGATGAGGGGAAAAGGGTGAGTGGAGCACTTCGGAGTCTGTGGAGACAAAGAACCTTGTCCATGGAAGTAAAGAGGGGAATGTATGAGAGTATAGTTATACCAACGCTCTTATATGGGTGTGAAGCATGGGTGATGAATGTTGCAACGAGGAGAAGGCTGGAGGCAGTGGAGATGTCATGTCTGAGGTCAATGTGTGGTGTGAATATAATGCAGAGAATTCGGAGTTTGGAAATTAGGAGGAGGTGCGGGATTACCAAAACGATTGTCCAGAGAGCTGAGGAGGGGTTGTTGAGGTGGTTTGGACATGTAGAGAGAATGGAACGAGACAGAGTGACTTCGAGAGTGTATAAATCTGTAGTGGAGGGAAGGCGGGGTAGGGGTCGGCCTAGGAAAGGTTGGAGGGAGGGGTAAAGGAAGTTTTGTGTGCGAGGGCTTGGACTTCCAGCAAGCATGTGTGAGCGTATTTGATAGGAGTGAATGGAGGCATATGGTTTTTAATACTTGACGTGCTGTTGGAGTGTGAGCAAAGTAACATTTATGAAGGGATTCAGGGAAACCGGCAGGCCGGACTTGAGTTCTGGAGATGGGAAGTACAGTGCCGGCACTCTGAAGGAGGGGTGTTAATGTTGCAGTTTTATAACTGTAGTGTAAAGCCCCCTTCTGGCAAGACAGTGATGGAGTGAATGATGATGAAAGTTTTTCTTTTCGGGCCACCCTGCCTTGGTGGGAATCGGCCGATGTGTTAATAAAAAAAATAATAAAATAACAGCTATGATTAACATTGACTGGCATAATGAGTTAGAAACATATACAGATACAGTGGACCCCCGCTATTCGAACGGCTCGGCAGTCGAACAAATCGTCATTAGTACAAAAAATTTGAAATCGTTATGCGAACAAATTATCGCGAGTCGAACGAATACGTTCGTGACCTGTCAGCCCAGGCGCTTGGGTGTCTCACAGCGCAGGCGTAGAGAGCCAGTCCCACGTTGTTTACACTCGAGAGAACAATACCCTGCACGCTTCCACAGACATTTCACACTTAATTAAAATTTTTTTGGAGTTTGTTCATTACGTGCGACTGTGAAATAAGCTACCATGGGTCCCAAGAAAGTTCCTAGTGGTACCCCTGGGCTGATAAAAGTGAGAAACACCGTAGAAATGAAGAAGGAAATAATACAAAAATACGAGAGTGGTGTGCGATTGTGTGATCTTGCCAGGATATATGGCAAAAACAGGTCAACTATCGCTTCTATCCTGCTTAAGAAGGAAGAAATTAAGCAAGCTGATGTTGCAAAAGGTGTTACTGTGCGAGCCAAAAACAGACCACAAATAATCGAAGAGATTGAGAAGTTGTTGCTGGTGTGGATCAAGGATAAAGAGTTAGCGGGTGATAGTGTGTCTGAGTCAATTATTTGTGAAAAGGCAAGGAACTTCCATGCCGATCTTTAAAGAAAATGCCTGCAACCAGTGCTGATTGTAATGGTAGTGAATTTAAAGCCAGCAAAGGCTGGTTTGAGAGATTTAAAAATCGTAGTGGCATACATAATGTGGTAAGGCATGGTGAGGCTGCCAGTTCAGACAAACATGCAGCTGAAAAATTCATAAATGAGTTTCAGGGGATTTTGAAGGGTTTGAGGCTGACCCTGACCCTGCCGACCCTGTGCCTGTTGTGGACTCTATTGTGGAATTGGGCAAGTCCATGGGGTTGGAGGTGAGTGGCGATGATGTGGAAGAGTTAGTGCAGGGCCACAGGGTAGAGCTAACAACTCAAGAGCTGCAAGAGCTGGAAATGGAAGAGCATCAGACCAGATTTGAGGCTATTGATTCACGGGAGAAGGAGGAGGAAGAGGGGCTGAAGAAGGTGCCTTCTTCAGAGATTAAGGAGATGTGTACAATGTGGAATAGATTGCAAAGTTTTGTTGAAAAATACCACCCTGAACAAGCTCAAACAAGCCATAACAGCAGCATGTTCAGTGACCAAACAATGTCCTTCTTCAGGAACATGTTGAAAAGGCGCCAGAAACAGAGGACTGTGGACAGTTATTTTGTTAGTGTCCAGTGACTCCCAAGCTGGTCCTAGTAGGATTAAAAGACAAAGAAAAGAAGTAACCCCAGATAGGGCTTTGGTACCTGAAGTCCTACTGGAAGGGATTCCCTTCCAAACACTAACCCCTCCCTCCCTCACTCCTCCTCCCTCTCTTCCATATGCCATCAACAATCTTCAATAATGGTAAGTAAAAAGACTTGAATTTATTTACTAATACTTTTAGTAGTACAGCACTGTAGTATTTAATGTTTTTGTCTATGTATAAGCTTAATTTTATTAAAATATATTATTTTTTATATATTTTTGGATTTCTGGAACGGATTAATTGTATTTCCATTATTTCTTATGGGAAAAATTAAATCGCCTTTCGAACATTTCACGGTAAGAACAAGCTCCTGGAACGGATTAAATTCGAATGGCGAGGGTCCACTGTACTAATGAATGCATCAAGAATTTCCTTAACAAAACCCACCACCTCTATAACAAACATTGCCCTAAAAAAACTAAACAGATCACAGCTAAGAGACTTAACAATCCCTGGCTAACACCCAGCATCCTTAAATCCATTAACAAAAGGCACCAATATGAAAAACAATACAGAAGGGGTCTAATAACCAGAGAACAATCCAAACGCTACTCATCAACCCTTACCAGCCTGATAAGGAGATCAAAAAAATTGTATTATGAGAACAGACTCCAGAACATAAAAGGTGATATGAAAAAGACCTGGAAGACCCTATCTGCAATTCTAGGAAATAATAAGATAGCGAAAAACAACACCATCAAATTATCAAGAGCAGATGAACCCCTACTCTCACCTACTGAGACAGCAAACAGACTTAATGTTTTCTTCTCCACCATAGGAAAGAATCTAGCGAGTAAAATCCCAAGCTCAAACACCCGTCCAACAGACTACCTCACAAACACCTACCCTAATACGCTATTCCTAGCTCCTACCAACCCAATTGAAGTCTCGCTCATAATCAACACCCTTAAAAACAAGGCAGGAGACATAAACAGCCTACCAACTTTTATGTACAAAAGAGCTTCACAGGTACTGTCACCAATTATAGCAACACTATTCAATAAATCCATTGAAGCCTCTACCTTTCCATCAATTCTCAAAATAGCTAGGGTCACCCCGATCCACAAAGGAGGTGATCAAACAGACCTGAATAATTATAGACCAATTTCTAATTTACCATTGCTTTCTAAAATCTTCGAAAAATTAATTCATAGACAAATCTATTCCTACCTCGGCTCACACAATGTACTCAACCCCTGTCAATTTGGATTCAGGACAAACAAGAGCACAAACGATGCTATTACGCACATGTTGGAGTTAATATATACAGCACTTGAGAAAAAAGAAGTCCCACTGGGAATCTTCATTGATCTCCGCAAAGCTTTTGATACAGTCGACCATGATTTACTGCTCACAAAATTAGCACACTATGGTATAAGGGGGCACCCACTCAACTACCTAAAATCATAGCTCACCAACAGAAGCCAATACGTGTACACAAATGGAGCGAACTCTTCCACACAACCAATTACAGTCGGAGTCCCTCAAGGAAGTGTCCTGGGGCCACTCCTATTCCTCATTTACATAAATGACCTACCGAATGCATCACAACTACTCAAACCCATTTTATTTGCAGATGACACAACATATGTCTTCTCTCACCCAAATCCAGTTATACTGGCCAACACTGTTAATGCCGAATTACAGAAAATATCAACATGGATGACGACTAACAAGCTTACTCTCAATACTGACAAGACCTACTTCATACAGTTTGGAAGCAAAGCCACAAATGTTCCACTTAACATAACACTTAATGGTACACCCATCACAAGACTCACAGAGGGAAAATTCCTAGGAATCCACCTTGACAGTAGCCTTAAATTCCAAACACATATACAACAAATTTCCAAGAAAATCTCGAAGACAGTAGGCATATTATCAAAGATACGCTATTATGTACCTCAATCAGCTCTCCTTGCACTATATCATTCACTTATCTACCCGTATCTCACCTATGGAATCTGTACATGGGGATCAACAACGTTAAATCACCTTAGACCACTCATAACACAACAAAAGGCCGCAGTCAGAATGATAACAAATTCCCACTCTAGACAGCATACTCCACCAATATTCAAAAGTCTCAAACTACTCACCATAAAGAACATTCATACTTACTCTTGTGCCTACTACATATATAAAACTTTACACTCTAATATAAACCCTCTGCTCAAAACTCTCCTCACCAACTTTAATAGGACCCATGACCACAACACACGACACAGATCACTTTTTGATATACCCCGTGTTCATATCAACCTATGTAAAAATTCTATGCACATAAAGGGCCCCAGAATCTGGAATTCATTACCAGTAAATATTAAGATAATCTTGTCTGAAAATCAATTTAAGACTCAACTCAAAAACCACCTACTCACCCAAACCTAAATGATCATACTATAAACTACTTTGAAAAATGCTCATTGTTACTTTCCTATACGATAATCTCAATTTTTAATAATATGTTACTATTATGTTACCCCTACTCATATTATAAGTTAATGTCAAAAATGCTCAATGTTATTTTCCTTAAGATAATCTCAATTCCATATTATCATTCAAGAATCTTAACACCTGTAACAATCTAAGATCTAATATCATTATATAATAATTTAAACAGTAAAATTTCATCATATTGTAATTTTGAAAATAATTTTTAACTAGAATAAACTCAATAAATCTCTCTAATATTAAGTACATAGTTTTTAAGGACTAGAATAAGCTGCCCCTAATGCCATGGCATGTCAGTGGCTCTCCTTGCACTCAATTTACATTGTAACTTCTGATACCCATGTAATCTGCAATGAAATAAAATAAAAGATCCCCAACCACAATTACTCTCTCACTTGGTTCAAAACTCCCCACACACTCACTCAACATTTCTCAAAATCTCTCTCTCTCTCCTCTAAACTTCTCTCTTCCCCAGGTGCATAAACACTTACTCTAACCCACTTTTCACATCCAACCTTTATTTTACTCCACATAATCCTTGAATTTATACATTTATATTCCCTCTTTACCTGCCATAACTCATTATTCAACATTATTGCCACTCCTTCTTTAGCTCTAACTCTATTTGAAACCCCTGACCTAATCCCATTTATTTCTCCCCACTGAAACTCTCCTACCCCCCTTCATCTTTGTCTCACTTAAAGCCAGGACATCCAGCTTCTTTTCATTCATAACATCTACAATCATCTTTTCTTATCATTTGCACAACATCCACGCACATTCAAACATCCCACTTTGACAATTTTCTTCTTTTTCTTTTTAGTAAATCTATACAGGAAAAGGGGTTACTAGCCCATTGTTCCCGCCATTTTAGTTGACTTTTACAACACGCATGGCTTACGGAGGAAAGATTCTTATTCCACTTCCCCATGGATATGAAAGGAAAAGCAATAAGAACAAGAACTATTAAGATAAAATCAAAGAAAACTCAGATGAGTGTGTATAAGTAGAGGTAACACTGTATATTTTCCCATATGTATAGTTCACCAGGGAATAATATTTGATGCTGATTACATTTGACGTCCTAAAGTTATGACCGGCTCTTCCATGTAATTATTATTAACACACTCCTGGGGAGCACTAAACCTATAAGGGGTCATTCAGCCCCTGAAGGAATGGGACATATTCAGGTTTGATCCATGGAAAGTGAGCACAATGTCAATTTTTCACAGGTCCTGGTGGAATATCACAAGAAAAAAAATTATGAGAGCGGTAAACAGATGAAATTTAGAAAACGTCATAAAATAAGTGAGTTTCAATATTAGTTTTCTTTTCTCATTGACACTATTTAAAAATTAAAAAGTTTTTAAAAAAGTTCAATATGATATTTCAATAAAAATGACAAATTACCCAGTACACTGCATAAATAGTACACTGCCCAAACTAACTAGTACACTGCCTAAATTAACTCTTACACTGCACAAATTACCCCTTAAACTGTCCACATGTAGATATACGTTCACGTGCGTACTGCCCCGAACGTAGAACTACGTTTTATTTTTCATTCATTCAAATTTAGCGCGATAGGTTTGAGTCGCCTAGATATGAGAGAACGCGTCTGCACACTCAGTGTGCGCAGTATGAAAAAAATCGGGGACGCCAGGGTACTGCATGGTAGCCCCAGTTAGTTTCAGCTCCATCTTGGGTCAACATCATGGCAAACCCCCGTGATTCACTCACGCCTGTCGTATTAACACTCTACTATTCCCGGAAAGTGAAACGAAGCGAGTTTAGTGAATTAGACAGTGATATAGCCACTAATAATCAAGGAATTAGTGAAACTATTGATGACAACCCAGATGACCCTCAGCCCATCACCTCTGGGGTGACCAGTGTGGACAGTGTGGCCATACCAGACCCTCAGCCCAGCACATCTGGTGTGGCCAGTGTGGCCACAGACCCTCAGCCCAGCACCTCTGGGGTTGCTAGTGTTGCTACCCAAAGGCAACTCCGCAAGAGGAAATTATCATTTTCCATGTGATATGGTGATGACGATAGTGAAGGTGATATAAGTGACAATGATGAAATCGATTTTATGCCCATAGACGATTCGTCGAGTGACAGTGATTATCATTATTCCCAGTGAAAGCGTACTTTTGGGCGTCATAACCTACGTTCAGGCAGTGTGCCATATGCAGTCAGAGGCAAGGGTCTTAGAAGGTCACGTTCCTAAACCCCTGCCACTGACAGTGATAGTGATAATGAAGGAGAGTATGCTGGGATGGAGGAAGCAGTGGTGGGTGGCACGATGCCTGGACCACATGGCGTGGTGTGCGGACAGACAAAGGACCACACGGCACCCTCTCAACCATGTGCTGGCCCCACTCCCGTCCCTCCTCCTGCTCCCCACGTCCCATGCCACAAGCCCACCCTGCACCATCTGATCGTGAATGGAATTGGACTGAACATACACCATTTGTGCCACATCCTTTCAATTTTGATGGCAGTGGAAGTGGCATCATGCCACACTGTCCCATCACAAATGAGTCTACAGAGTTAGACTATTTTCAACTATACTTTGATGAGCCGATAATGAAACTGGATGTTACCCAGACCAACCTGTACTACCAGTATACAAAGGACCATGTAGATGTTACAGAATCGTCAGGGCTGCGCAGGTGGAAAGATACAACTGTGGCTGAAATGTATTTATTCCTTGGCACTGTCATGCTTATGCCACATACATATAAGAACAATATAGCAAACTACTGGTCCACAGACCACTTCATTAGCACTCCAGTCTTCCGTGACCTCCTTCCCTGCAACAGATTCATTCTGTTGCTAAGAATGTTGCACTTCTCTGACAGGAATACACCAAACCGAAATGACCTCCTCTACAAAATCCGGGAATTGTTTATGTATCTCAAGCAAAATTCAGTGCCTACTTTTATCCATTCAAGAACATTGTTGTTGATGAGTCCTTCGTTCTGTTCAAGGGACGACTGTCATTCAAACAATATATACCAAGCAAACATAATCACTTTGGTATAAAACTGTTTGTTATGTGTGACTGTGAGACTGGTCTTGTGTTGGATGTCATTATCTACACAGGAAAAAATACACTCAATGATACCAGGCACATGTTGGGCATTTCTGGTGATGTTGTTTGCAAGATGATGCAGCCATACCTTGGCAAGGGCCATACATTGTTCACAGACAACTGGTACACAAGCCCTATGCTTACTGATTTCCACGTGTGAACAATACTGATATATGTGGAACAGTGAGAAGAAATAGAAAACACATGCCAAAGTTCACTGGAGGAAGTGTAGTGCAGGCGTTTCATGCCAATGACATCATGGCACTGTCATGGCATGACAAACGGGACATGACACTGCTGTCAACCATCCACAGAAACGAGATGGTACAGACAGACTGAGCAGGTTCAACAATGAACCTATTGAAAAGCCAGCTGTTGTCATCGACTATACACACAATATGCGACTAGTCGACAAGTGTGACATGATGATAGGCTTTGTTGACTGTGTGCGTAGGGGTCGCAAGTGGTATATAAAAGTGTTTTTCCACCTTGTTGACATTGCAATGCTCAATGCCTTCAACATGTACGAAATAAAGATTGGGAAGCGACAACGATATGGAATTCACCTAAACGCCCAGCAAATAGTGAGAAAGTATATCCCATTAAAATCAGGCATAATCACAGACAATACCACTGACCACTACCCAACCTTTCTCATAACAAATCTCGGAAAATTACCACTAGAGACTACTAAAGTTACCTTCAGACAACATAATGAGAGCA
>WNWK01049634.1:0-13137 GCA_009830355.1 Cherax destructor
TAACCCCTCTCTCCAATGTGATATCCAATTTTTTTTATTTAAATCAGTTCACTTTTAACTTTCTCCCTTTACACACTCTCCCAAACTCGTCCACTAACCTTGAAACTTTTCTTTAGAATCTCCATAAGCACAGTATAAAGCAAAAAGTAACTGTGTCAACTCCCTTTTTGCATTTAATTTCCAAATTTAATCCCCCCCTCCCCAACACCCTAGCATTCACTTCTTTTACAACCCCATCTATAAATATATTAAACAACCATGGTGACATTACACATCCCTGTCTAAGACCTATTTTTACCGGGAAGTAATCCCCCTCTCCTACACACCTAACCTGAGCCTCACTATCCTCATAAAAACTCTTTACAGCCTTCAGTAACTTACTACCTATTCCATACACTTGCAACATTTGCAACACTGCTCCCCTATCCACTCTATCATATGCCTTTTCTAAATCCATAAATGCAATAAAAACTTCTCTACCTTATCTAAATACTGTTCACATATATGCTTCACTGTAAACACTTGATCTACACATCCCCACCCACTCTAAAGCCTCCTTGCTCTTCTGCAATCCTACTCTCTGTCTTACCTCTAATTCTTTCAATAATAACCCTGCCATACACTTTACCTGGTATACTCATTAAACTTATTCCCTATAATTTTACACTCTCTTTATCACCCCTTCCCTTTATATAAAGGAACTATACATGCTCTCTGCCAACCCCCCTAGGTACCTTCCTCTTTCATACATTTATTAAACAAAAATACCAACCACTCCAGCACTATATCCCTGCTTTTAACTTTTCCCATGATCCAGTCAGTTCCAGGTGCTTTACCCCTTCATTCTACGAAATTACCACGCACCTCCCCACACTCACATCCTGCTCTTCACTCTAAACGATGTTGTACCTCCTGGCCAGTACATGAAATTACCGCCTCCCTTTTTCATCGACATTTAAAAGTTCCTCAAAATATTCCCGCCATCTACCCAACACCTCCAGCTCCCCATCTACTAACTCCCTATTTCTTTTTTTAACTGACAAATCCATTCGTTCCTAGGCATATACGTGCATATACATATACGTGCGCGCATGTATGAAAATATGCACCTTCAAATTAATTTACAAAACACCAGAAACAGAGATTATTATTAATTTGTTACAGTTTTCATGAAGGAGATTTAGAGATTCGCATTTATATTTATTCATACATAATAACATGTACACATGATATTCATCAACACACAAGAACACGTACATATGACACCCATATACACAACACGTAAGCATTACATTCATTCATACATATTAACATGTTACACATGAAACCCCAGTCCTCCACTAGTGTCGTAAACGTGTCTATCTTTATATATCTACATGTTTCACAAAGAATGTTGTTCAAAATACTTTTAAACTGCTAAATAAGTAAAAAACTTATTTTCAGTGTAAATTCAAAGTGAAACATAAAAGGAATTCCAAAATTTAATAATTAGCCTCTCCTGTGTGGCCGAGCTGTGAAGGGTTGGTCTGGCCCGCTGGTGACGGTCGTGGCTGTCTTGGTGGTGTAATTATTGGACGCAGTTTTCTGTGTGTCACCATAATTCCACCCACCTGGGCAGTCTCTACCAGACCAGCTAGACAAGACCAAGTTTCCATGCAACAAGGTCACTGGGGGGGGCAAACCGCTGACTCTGAGGATGGGAAGGGGGTCCACCTGAGGTGACACAAGTGGGCTCCTTGAGACACTGGGTCCAGGGAAGGCACCGCCGACCTAGGTAAGGAAGGGAGACTTCCGGAGCGAACGGATGGATTCCTGGATGCACAATCCAAAAGCATGAATAAATGCAGTTGGGGGCTAACCTTGGGTAAGTGGGGAAGGGAAGATATCTGGCGGTAGACGGGTGGATTCCCCGGATACATGGAAAGGCATGAATACCCTGAATTTTAGGAAGTGGGGGAAGGGAAATCCACCTGAGGTCACACCAAGTGGACTCCCGGGGACACTGATCCGGGGGAAAGGTCTTCCTGTGTGGCCGAGCTGTGTGGGGAGCTTGGTCTGGTCCAGCTTGTAGGTCGGGGGTGTTCCCGGGGGGTAATTACTGGACGCAGTTTCTGTGTGTCACCTCCAGTAATTCCACCCACCTGGACAG
Organism: Cherax destructor; assembly: GCA_009830355.1. NCBI lineage: Eukaryota > Metazoa > Arthropoda > Malacostraca > Decapoda > Parastacidae > Cherax > Cherax destructor. The sequence continues at coordinate 2,150 of WNWK01049634.1, forward strand.
TTTTACGTAGACCAGCTAGAAAAACCAGGTTTGCGCAACAAGGTCACTGGGGTGGCAACCGCTGACTCTGAGGAAGTGGGGAAGGAGTCCACCTGAGGTGACACAAGTGGACTCCTCGAGACACTGATCTAACTCGCGAACGGGAGCGAACGGATGGATTCCTGGATACATGAGCTTGGGGAAGGTTGGTGTTGAGGCTGACCTGAGGACGTGGGGAAGGGGAGACATCCGGGAGCGAACGGATGGATTCCTGGATACATGAACCTGGGAAGGCAAGAATACAGGTTGGTGAGGCTGACCTTGGGAAAGTGAGGAACGGGAACATCCGGCGGCGGAGGGATGAATTCCTGGATACATGTACCTGGGGAAGGCTGGGGCTGGAAGGCAGAGAGAGATAGAGGCTGACCTGGACACATGGAGAAGGGTGGACCTTAAAGACGAACCACTGGCCTCCATGTGGCAAGGTCTGGTAACTTAGACATAACTCTGAGGCTGACAGTGGTCGCAAATAATAATTTTATTATTATTTTTATTATTATTATTATTATTATTATTATTATAATTATTATTATTATTATTATTATTATTATTATTATTATTATTATTATTATTATTATTATTATTATTATTATTATTATTATTATTATTATTACTTATAATTCATGATTTGCTAATTTGGTGTTATTCCCCACCCAGCCACTTTCATAGGAGTCACGGTAGTGTTCTTACTTGTGTTCATTAATAAAATGCGAATAGTAATATTGTTCATTTAATTTAACAGAGATAACATTGAAACAACAAGAATTGGCAGTAATATATGTTGGAGAGTGGTAGAGCAGAAGTGAAGAGTGCAGGTCTCCTGGGTACACATGTCTGGTACGCCAACATAACGTAGAGTCACCATTTGGAAAATACCCAGACCAGGTGATCCTATTACTTTAACATAGTGTTTATGTAAGCATAATACAGAGACTGCAGCAGAAGCAGTGCATGTAAATCTGATGTAATTATAACCATGCGTGATTCCAGAAAGGTATCCCCGTATTGCGTAAATCTTACTGTTCTTCTCTGTTGCTGTACTTTTCTCCTGTGTTACTGTACTGTTCTTCTGTATTACTGTATTGTACTCTACCGTTCTTGTTTTAATTTTCTGTTTAAATTTACTTTACTGGTCTTCTCTGTACTGTACTGGTCTTGTCTGTTACTGTACTGGTCTTCTCAGAGAGGCTGCTACTGCTAAGTACAAGGCATGGCGAAGGTGTAAGAGACATCTTACCACCTGTAACAGGAAGTTGCACAAGCAAGCCTGTAGGCATATGTGTAAATTTCAAAAGTGGGCCATCGCTAAATGGGAGGTGGACACAACAAGAAAGCTAGCATCAGGTAGAGTAGGCTCCAAAACCTGGTGGTTCCTGGTCAAGGACAGACAAGGTTATCTGCCTGATGAACTCATTCCACCTCTAAATCGACAGGATGGGACCACCTCTACTAGTAGTCAACAGAAAGCGGACCTCTTTGCCGAACACTTTGCTACCAAAATGCAAGGGACCCTCCTAGGCTAGCTGCAAGAACTTCTTAAATAGCTTGACTAGAAAAGGCTGTGGTCTTCTCTGTGGAAAGAGGCAAATGTAGTGCCTGCTCACAAAAAGAAGAGCAGAGCAGAAATCAGCAACTACAGACCAGTGTCACTCTGTCAATCACTGGCAAGATCCTCGAGACAATAATTTCAAGACAAATGACAGAGTTTTTTTGGGTACTACACACTACTTTGTGACCGTCAATATGGCTTCAGGAAAGGTTACTCCGCTGCTGATCTGTAGCACTTGACATTGCCGGTGCTTTCGACCAAGTGTGGCACCAGGGCCTCTTGGCAAAACTGCAAGCACTGGGAATTGCAGGCTCTACTCTATGTCTCCTCAGTGATTACCTTCATGGTAGATCCCTAAGGGTAGTTCTCAATGGAACAGAATCAGCAAGACATCCTACTGGGACAAGTGTTCCACAAGGAAGTGTGTTGGGACCATTGTTATGGAATGTCTACTTCAATGACCTTCTTCATCTCATTCCAGAATCCCATGCATATGCAGACGACTGTACTCTGACATTCACATGTCCAAGAGAAGAAATGCCAGCTGGCCTAAGCTACATCAATCACCAACTAAGAGCTATATCAGCTTGGGGAAACCGATGGCAATTAACATTTACACCTGAGAAAACACAGATGATGATGGTCTCTAGGCACCATGATGGTAATGCCGGAGCAGTAGTAAGTATGAATGGTAGAGTGTTGGTACCTGGGGAAGAAGTTGATATCCTTGGGGTGAAATTTGATTCCAAACTGACCATGAAGAACCACGTTGTAAATCTTGTAAACAAGGCAGCCAGGAAGCTTACAGCACTTCTCTGTATCTCGCATCTGCTTGGCAGTAGGGGTTGCAAGATTCTGTATGAGGCACTAGTACGCTCACACTTTGAGTATGCTTCATTTTTTTGGTTTGCTTGCCTCTCCCCCCACCTCTCTCTGCGACTGCTTGACAGAGTAGAGAACAGAGCAAGACGTCTCATCTCTCGCCTAGACCCATCCTGGATAGATCTGTCATTTTAGCAGAGCCTTCAACACAGGAGGAATGTGGGCGGCCTTACTATTATGTACAAGGCCAACATTGTCAAAGTGCCACACTTGGCTCCACTTCGAGGACAGCTAGAAGCAAGCTTCTATACCACAAGACGGGCAGAAAGCAGCAACTTCACTCTGGCTGTACCCTTCTCCAGAACATCACTTCATCTGAGATCATTTATCCCCAGGATGACTCGAGTCTGGAACACATTCGTACATCATTATGATGTCAACGAGATAAAGTCAGTTGATCAAATGAAAATGCTGGCCCACAGATGGTTCCAACTTCATCCTGTTCCCTACTTGTATGTTTCATAACAATAAAATGGTTTCAAATGAGCTGATGTAGGTAACAGCTCTTAGCTTGTCAATAAAGTTAGGAATCCTTAACTTGTAAATAGCTTGTCAATAAAGTTAGGGATCCTTAACTTAACCTTGTCAAACACTGTGTAAAAAAAAAGATGGAGAGGGGGGAGGAGATTGATTGAAAAGTTCACTATGCATAAGCTTGTAGTTTTTATTGACGCCTGTATTTCAGCAGGGTCAATCAGCTGATCTCAACACAGAACATAAGTTCAGCAAATATAGGGACATAGTCCAAACGTTCCATTTCATCACAGTAGAATCGAAGACCACTGGCCCATTTATTAACTGAACCAAAAGTTTATGAAAAACAATTTACGGTCCACTAACCTGTCAAAGAAAATCAGTCATGTTACTATTATTGTTCCACTATTTAGGTTTGATTGGAGATTATTTGGACTTTTGGATATTCGTCAATAACTGAGGTAATGTACTGATACGCAAATAAACGGTTGTGTGTGACTTACGTCAATATTTTCAGTTAATATTCCTTGGAATAAAAAGGATCCAAGACAAGAGTTTAAGTTGAAATTACTTTTTGGAGAACAGGTGTGTGTGTGTGTACTCACCTAGTTGTGATTGCAGGGGTCGAGTCATAGCTCCTGGCCCCGCCTCTTCACTGGAAGAGGTGTGTGTACTCACCTAATTGTACTCACCTAATTGTGGTTGCAGGGGTCGAGACTCAGCTCCTGGCCCTGCCTCTTCACTGATCGCTACTGGGTCCCTTCTCTCCCTGCTTCATGAGTTTTATCATACCTCGTCTTAAAGATATGTATGGTTCCTGCTTCCACTACATCGCTTGCTAGACTATTCCACTTCCTGACTACTCTATGGCTGAAGAAATACTTCCTAATCTGATTACTCTATGGCTGAAGAAATAATTCCTAACATCCCTTTGACTGATCTGAGTCTTCAACTTCCAATTGTGCCCCGCTTGTTTCTGTTTCTGTGTCCCCTCTCTGGAACATCCTCTCTCTATCCACCTTGTCTATTCCCGAAGTATTTTGTATGTCGTTATCATGTCTCCCCTAACCCTCCTGTCCTCCAGTGTTGTCAGGCCGATTTCCCTTAACCTTTCTTCGTAGGACATTCTCCTTAGCTCTGGGACTAACCTTGTGTGTGTATGTGTGTGTGCGTGCGTGCGTGCGTGCGTGCGTGCGTGTGTGTGTGTGTGTGTGTGTGTACTCACTATATGTACTCGCCTATTTGTGTTTGCAGGGGTCGAGTCATAGCTCCTGGCCCTGCCTCTTCACTGATTGCTACTAGGTCCTCTCTCTCCCTGCTCCATGAGCTTTATCAAACCTCGTCTTAAAACTATGTATGGTTCCTGCCTCCACTACGTAACTTTCTAGGCTATTCCACTTCCTGACAACTCTATGACTGAAGAAATACTTCCTAACATCCCTTTGACTCATAGGAGTCTTCAACTTCCAACTGTGACCCCTTGTTTCTGTGTCCCCTCTCTGGAACATCTTGTCTCTGTCCACCTTATCTATTCCTCGCAGTATTTTATATGTCGTTATCATGTCTCCCCTAACCCTCCTGTCCTCTAGTGTCGTCAGGCCGATTTCCCTTAACCTTTCTTCGTAGGACAATCCCGTAGCTCTGGGACTAGTCTTGTTGCAAATCTTTGCACTTTCTCTAATTTCCCGACGTGCTTGACCAGGTGTGGGTTCCAAACTGGTGCTGCATACTCCAGTATGGGCCTGACGTATATGGTGTACAGAGTCTTGAACGATTCCTTAGTGAGGTATTGGAACGGGCCAGGTACGGGCCAGGTACGGGCCAGCCGCCCATATGCTGCAGCCGTTATCTGATTGATGTGTGCCTCAGGAGATGTGCTCTGTATTATACTCACCCCAAGATCTTTTTCCTTGAGTGAGGTTTGCAGTCTTTGGCCACCTAGATTATACTCTGTCTGCGGTCTTCTTTGCCCTCCCCGACTTTACATTTGGCAGGGTTAAATTCAAGGAGCCATTTACTGGACAAAGCTTGTAGCCTCTCTAGGTCTCTTTGTAGTCCTGACTGATCCTCAACTGATTTAATTCTTCTCATTAACTTCACATCATCTGCAAACAGGGACACTTCTGAGTCTATCCCTTCCTTATGTCATTCACATATACCAAAAACAGTACAGGTCCTAGGACTGACCCTTGTGGAACCCCACTCGTCACAGGTGCCCACTCTGACACCTCGTCACGTACCATGACTCGTTGTTGCCTCCCTGTCAGATATTATCTGATCCATTGCAGTGCCTTTCATGTTACGTGTGCCTGATCCTCTTGCTTTTGCATTAACCTCTTGTGAGGAACTGTGTCGAACGCCTTCTTGCAGTCCAAAAAAATGCAGTCTCTCCACCCCTCTCTCCCGTGTCTTACTTCTGTTACCTTGTCATAAAACTCCAGTAGGTTTTTGACACAGGATTTTCCTTCCCTGAAACAGTGCTGGTTGTCGTTTATAAGCTTGTGTCTTTCTAGGTGTTCCACCACTCTCCTCCTGATGATCTTCTCCATGACTTTGCATACTATACACGTCAGTGACACAGGTCTATAGTTTAATGCCTCGTGTCTGTCTCCTTTCTTAAAAATTGCGACTACATTTGCCATCTTCCACACCCAGTTTGCCCAGTTTCAATGGATGTGTTAAAGATTTTGTTAGTGGCACACTCAACATCTCTGCTCCTCTCTAAGGACCATGGAGAAATGTTGTCAGGTCCCACCGCTTTTGAGGTATCGAGTTCACATAACAGCGTCTTCACCTCTTCCTCGGTTGTGTGTATTTCATCCAACACTTGTTGGTACACCTCAATATTCTGAATTCCTGGAGTCCTTCCTGTCTCCTCTGTAAATACTTCTTTAAATCTCATGTTGAGCTCCTCACATACCTCTTGGTCGTTTCTTGTGAACTCCCACCTTCCTTCCTCAGCCTGATTACCTGGTCCTTGACTGTTGTTTTCCTCCTGATGTGGCTATGCAACAGCTTTGGGTCAGACTTGACTTTTGATGCTATATCATTTTCGTATTGTCGCTGAGCCTCCCTTCTTACCTGTGCATATTCGTTTCTGGCTCTTCGGCTAATCTCTTTATTTTCCTGGGTCCTTTGTCTTCTGTACTTTTCCATTCTCTAGTGCACTTAGTTTTTGCCTCCCTACACATTTGGGTGAACCAAGGACTCGTTCTGGTCTTCCCATTACTTCTGTTTCCCTTGGGGACAAACCTCTCCTCTGCCTCTTTGCATTTGGTTGTCACATAATCCATCATTTCTTTTACTGGTTTTCCTGCCAATTCTCTCTCCCACTGAACGTCTTGTAGGAAGTTCCTCATGCCTGTGTAGTACCCTCTTTTGTAAATGGTATTTTTTAAATACTTTGTAAAGGTCACTAAGGAACCGTCGAGTGAACTCTACATACGGCTCTTAGTAGATGACACACTGGTGGTAAGCAAAGACTCCTTGCTAGAAATCATTACATATTTTAGAGCATAGAAGTCTAGGCCTCTCCTTATACCCTTCGGAATGTTAAGTAATGTCTTACAGCTAACACACCACTGAACAAGTCACAGCTGCCCTTCAAGGAGAGCTAGTCATTACTTCTACTGTTTGAACTCACCTTGATGCCCCATTTGGGTCTAAGACCCAATGCAACGGAGAAAGCACTACCTGCATTTATATCTTCCTGTATTGCATGCAGTGAATTATTGAGCGAGATAGTCCCAGAACACTTGAATGGTACTGCAGGAACTCATAACCCAATGTTTATCAAATCAGTTGGACAGTGGAATATCCTGTCAGACTCTTCAAGCGTAACAGCTGTCCTGAGAGGCAACAGTGTCCCAACTGAGACAGCAACACTGTAGACAAATTTGCTTAAACATTACACAACAATAACTCTATAAAGGGCAAATCTCTCTTTCTAATGAGGAAGGCACCACATGCTGGGAATATCTTCTTTAAATGCCTCTAATTACTTCCTAAAAACACACCCCGCCACTCAAGCTCTTTGCAATAGTGTAACTATTCGCCTAGGTATCCCATTCTAACAATAAGGCGTAGCTGCATCATTGTATCGGCACCATGGATTCATTTGCCATAGGTCAAGAGCAAAGTATGCCAGACACGAAGAGATCAATGTTATCTTAGAAGGAAGCTTTGCCATAGTTTGCTTGCTATCTGAACAGTAACCTCAGGTAACCTGAACTAATGGCAGCCAGAAGTATCTGGATGGAGTCACCAAACAATCCTAAAAGGATGCAGCATTTGGCCTTAAGGGACACGTAAGTTTTCGTCTTCTAATAAAATGTTCATTTTTCCACTATAATCTACCTTGTCCATAATTACTAACGCATTTACTTTGTTTCGTAAGGTGAAGTCTGGGAACTTCCTTTAATTCATGACATAACTTATCAAATATTTGAGGACAATTGTGTTGCAGAGGTCTGAGCAAAGCTTATACCTCTGCAACACTATCATGCTGCAACACTGTGTCATGCTGTGTCAGCACTGCTGACAGTCATGACATCAGTGCTAACTGTCATATTAGAAGTTTCAGTCAAATTGACAAGTGTCAATATCCAGTCATCAATTTTTTAAAAGTTTCTTTATAAAAAAACTAATACTTATTATTCATGTTTGAGTTCTGGAAATTTCTCCACGAATTATCCTCTTTAATCAAAAATATTTTGTAAAAAAAAAACTTTTTGGTTTCAAAAAATATCACAATCGATGAAAATATATTTCATGGGATTTTTTGAGGAATAATTTATTCAGTGTTATGGAACCATTCACGGTTATTGAAATTTCTCATTAATAAATGTACGATACATATATGACGAAAAATGGAAATATAAACACTTAAGCAGTATAATGTGATCCTTAAGTGTTTATATTTCCATTGTGTCGGTATTTTATACCATTTATTTCCATGACAAAAAATATTCATCTCTATAGTTCATCAGTTTCTACATCATTTTTCTTAACATCAACATCAGGATGACTCAGTTCACGTCGCCTGGCCATTGTTTTCAATACAATACACAGAAAATGAAAATGGGTGTTAAATGTTGGCTGGTGTCAGACACCACTAGAAATTCTGGTCTAGCACCAGTGCAAGAGTGAAACACTCGTGTATGTGGAGAACTGACGAGTGAAACACTCGTGTATGTGGAGAACTCACGAGTGAAACACTCGTGTATGTGGAGAACTGACGAGTGAAACACTCGTGTATGTGGAGAACTCACGAGTGAAACACTCGTGTATGTGGAGAACTGACGAGTGAAACACTCGTGTATGTGGAGAACTCACGAGTGAAACACTCGTGTATGTGGAGAACATAAGAACATAAGAACATAAGAATGGAGGAACACTGCAGAAGGCCTACTGGCCCATACAAGGCAGGTCCTTATCAAAACCACCACTACCTAAGAATTTATTCCCGTACTCACGACACAAATCAGACCCAGCCCCTCCCACTCATATATTTGTCCAATCTCTTTTAAAGCCACCCAAGGTCCTAGCCTCTATCACAGTACTCGGAAGATTGTTCCACGCATCTACAACTCTGTTCGAAAACCAGTACTTGCCTATGTCCTTTCTAAATCTAAATTTATCCAATTTAAATCCGTTATTTCTGGTTCTTACTTGGTTCGATATCCTCAGTATTTTATTAATATCTCCTTTGTTAATACCCATTTTCCACTTGTATACCTCGATCATGTCTCCCCTCATTCTACGTCTTACAAGTGAATGTAATTTTAGGGTCTTCAATCTTTCTTCGTAAGGAAGATTTCTAATGATATGTATTAATTTAGTCATTCTACGCTGAATGTTTTCTAACGAATTTATGTCCATTCTGTAATATGGAGACCAGAACTGAGCTGCGTAATCTAGGTGAGGCCTTACTAATGATGTATAAAGCTGTAATATAACCTCTGGACTTCTGTTGCTAACACTTCTTGATATAAATCCCAGTAATCTATTTGCCTTATTACGTACGCTTAGGCATTGCTGTCTTGGTTTAAGGATGCTGCTTACCATCACTCCCAAGTCCTTCTCGCAATCTGTATGGCTAAGTTCTACGTTATTTAACTTATAAGTGCTTGGGTTATGGACACTCCCGAGCTTCAGAACCTTGCATTTATCTACATTGAACTGCATCTGCCACTTTTCTGACCACGAATTAAGTTTGTCTAAATCTTCCTGAAGTTCTATGACATCTATGTTTGAATCAATTATCCTACCTATCTTCGTGTCGTCGGCGAATTTGATCATATCACTAGTAATTCCCTCATCAAGGTCATTGATATATATTATAAATAACAATGGGCCCAAGACTGATCCCTGTGGAACACCACTTGTTACAAGTCCCCATTCGGATTTAACCCCATTTATGCACACTCCTGCTTCCTATTGGTGAGCCATGACTCGATCCATGACAGCACTTTTCCCCCAATGCCATGAGCTGCCACTTTCTTTAACAGTCTCTGGTGCGGTACTCTATCAAAAGCCTTACTAAAGTCCAAATAAACAATATCGAATTCTTTATCGTGATCAACAGCCTCAAAAGCTTTACTGAAGAAGGTTAATAAATTAGATAGGCAGGAACGGCCCCTCGTGAATCCATGCTGGGTATCATTAATCAAATTATGGTTATCTAGATGGCTTCTAATAATATCAGCTATAATTGACTCTAGTAATTTGCCTACAATTGAGGTCAGGCTTATTGGGCGGTAGTTTGACGGTAGTGACTTGTCCCCAGCTTTAAAAATAGGAATTACATTAGCCATCTTCCACATATCAGACACTACACCTGTTTGAAGAGATAAATTAAAAATGTTAGATATTGGTTCACAGAGTTCCATTTTGCATTCCTTAAGAACCCTTGCAAAAGCTCATCAGGACCCGGCGATTTATTTTGTTTCAGTCGGTCCAGCTGTTTCATAATCATTTCGCTAGTGACTGTGATATTACATAATTTATCTTCTTCTGGGCCTCTGTAAAAAATAATTACTGGGATATTATTAATGTCTTCCTGTGTGAAAACCGAGAGAAAATAATTATTAAAAATAGAGCACATATCATTCTCCTTGTCAGTAAGATGCCCAAAGTTATTTTTAAGGGGACCTATCTTATCCCTAACTTTTGTTCTATAAACCTGGAAAAAACTTTTTGGGTTAGTTTTTGAATCCCTAGCAACTTTAATTTCATAGTCCCGTTTAGATTTTCTTATTCCCTTTTTAACGTCCCTCTTAATGTCAGTATACTGATTTATAAGATGACCCTCACCTCTTTTTATGCGCCTATAAATTCCTTTCTTCTGCCCTAAAAGATATTTGAGCCTATTATTCATCCATTTTGGGTCATTTCTACTTGATCTAATTTCTTTATACGGGATAAATGTTCTTTGGGCAGCCTGTATAGTGTTAAGAAAACTGTCATATTGATACCTCTCTTCTTCACCCCAGTCCACAGTTGATAAGTGTTCTCTAAGTCCATTATAATCTGCTAAGCGAAAATCTGGGACCATTACTGAATTATCCCTACTATCATACATCCATTTAATGCTAAAGGTAATTGACTTGTGGTCGCTTGAGCCGAGTTCCTCTGTAATTTCTAAATTATTAACAAGGGTTTCCTTGCTTGCCAGAACCAAGTCAGTAGGTTATTTCCCCTTGTAGGTTCTGTTACAAACTACAACTTCAAGAAGTAATCCTGAACTACTTCTAAAAGTCGTTAGATTCTAAGAGATTCCCTGTCTTAGAAATTCCAATCAATCTGACTAAAAGTTAAAAGTCCCTAAATTACTACGTTATCGTGTCTTGTGGGCATAACAATTTCCTCCCAAGTAGTCTCCCTTGTTCCCTATCTAAGTTTGGAGGACGGTAAATCACGCCTAAAATCAATTTTCACACCCTCTGAAAATTCTATCCAGACAGACTCTGTATGTGTTAATTTAGACTTTATACCCGTTTTTATGCAACAATTTAAATGATCACGGACATAGAGTGCCACCCCA
>WNWK01049635.1:0-13137 GCA_009830355.1 Cherax destructor
TGGGCCAGTGGGCCCTTCTGCAGTGTTCCCCCATTCTTTGTTCTTATGTTTTATAAATAACAAGGGTAAGACTGATCCCTGTGGAACACCACTTGTTCAAGTCCCCATTCGGTTTAACCCCATTTATGCACACTTCCTTCCTATTGGTGAGCCATGACTCGATCCATGACAGCACTTTTTCCCCCAATGCCGAGCTGCCCTTCTTTAACAGTCTCTGGTGCGGTATCTATAAAAAGCCTTACTAAAGTCTAAATAAACAATATCGAATTCTTTATCGTGATCAACAGCCTCAAAAGATTTAGTGAAAAGGTTAATAAATTAGATAGGCAGGAACGCCCTCGTGAATCCATGCAGTATCATTAATCAAATTATGGTTATCTAGATGGCTTCTAATAATATCAGCTATAATTGACTCTAGTAATTTGCCTACAATTGAGGTCAGGCTTATTGGGCAGTAATTTGACGGTAGTGACTTGTCCCCTGCTTTAAAAATAGGAATTACATTAGCCATCTTCCACATATCAGACACTACACCTGTTTTAAGAGATAAATTAAAAATGTTAGATATTGGTTCACCTTTCCTTTCTTAAGAATTTTAATATCAAAGTTGTATTTAAAAATCTTGATACAGTAAAAGACTTTTGATAAAAAATTTCCCCCAAAATGCTGAGGATGTGTCTATAAGATTCCTGTAAAATATGCGATAAAGTTTATTATGGTCAAACTGGTAAAAGTCTTGAACTAAGATTAAAACAACATAAATATAGCATTAGAACTGGACAAGATTCTAATGCTCTATTTATTCATGTGAGAAGATTTTAACCATCCAATTGATTTTCAAAATGCTGAGAAGGTTGTATCAAGCAAGTCCATGGTTGAGAGAAATATAATAGAATCATGTTTCATTAAAAACAGTTTTGAAAATAATATGAATATTTCTTTGGGTTTATATAAATTGGATTCATTTATAATCAATAAAATTTGGGAAGAATTTAATGATAAATTGGACTAATCTTAATTCTTGGGAAGAGTTTCAGGTCCTTTCTTAGGTTCCTCTTCACAGAGTCGTGCGATGTTACGCTACTGTGAGTGTAGTCTTTGTTAGTGTGATGTGACTGTGAGGTGTAGTCTCGCCCTATATAAGCCCTTCTTGTCATGTTTCCTGTTATAGTTCCTTGATAATGTGAGTAGTCACGAAGCGCTTGAATTCTTCTATTTTTTCATAGTGGTTTTCTTGCATATTTTGATATCACCTGTTTACTGTGATCTTTTGCATATATATATATATATATATATATATATATATATATATATATATATATATATATATATATATATATATATGTCGTGCCGATTAGGTAAAACTGGTCAATTAGCAAGAACTCATCTAAAATTAAGTCTTTTCTCAAATTTTCTCTTATACGTTTAAAGATATATTTTTTTCATTTATGTTAATGTAAAATTTATAATTTTGTACCAAGAGAAACTTTGAAAACCTACCTAACCTTATTACAACAAGCTCAATTTAATTTAGCCTAACAACTAAACATATTTTAGATACGTTAACATTAATTTAATAATAAACAAACACAATGAAATATATTTTTCGTTGTGTTCAGAATGATTTGGCGAATTATTGCATACACAAATTTTCACTTGTCTTATATGGCAAGGTGAGCGTTGCTATTTAAGCCAAAATCGCAAGTTTTACCTAATCGGCACGAAATATATATATATATATATATATATATATATATATATATATATGTTTGTGTTCTTGAATGAGTCGTATTTAATCAATAACAACACTGTGACTAGCAAGGACTCGAAACCATGTCTTTGGCCCACCTCATGGTGAGCGAAAATCACATGACGCTCTAACCCACAGGACCACCCGCTCAGAGGCACCCACACCACCTTATGTCCTTGGATCAGGTAAAATACCTAACTCTGCTGGGTGCTTGATTCTTGCAGGATTTGGTGGTCCTGTGGGTTAGAGCATCATGTGATTTTCGCTCACTAGAGGTGGGCCAAAACGACATGGGTTCTAGTCCTTGGCTAGTCTGAGTGTTATATATATATATATATATATATATATATATATATATATATATATATATATATATATATATATATATAGGGAGGTACCACCTTTAGAACTTTACTGGGAACCCTCATCCTCAGAAGACAATAAACGTACCTCCCCAGGCTGTTTGAATATTTTCTTCTCCTTCCACTCCATATATATTATATGAGTGCTTTATTAATAGACAGAATACATTGACAGAAAACACAAACATGAACATGAATACATTGGTACAATATATCAAAAGCTTATCAATCTCCTCCAGCTCCTCTGAAGCCGGACGCGAGCCCAGTATGCAGCATGCGTTTCCCTTTGGATGGCCATGCTGAGGTGCTTGAACATGAAAGTGGCTGCCCTTGGGTCCTGGTGGTCTCGATGAGTCGATATATATATATATGTAACAACACTGTGACTTGGCCCACCTCATGGTAAGCGAAAATCACATGATGCTCTAACCTCACGACCAAAAAATCCTACAAAATACACACCTAGCTTTGCTGGGTGTGTATTGCTCCTGATGACGCACTTCTCTGTGCGTCATGCTACAAACAACATGAGTCTAGAGAGTTAGACTTGCTTCATGTTGCCAGGACATGTGTGGTTATGGTAAGCTCAGAGCCAATTTCGATCTACTCCCATTTGAATACCAGCCTATCGAGCAGTCTAAATATTAATGAAATCATGAAACAAGTGATTTTGAAACATTATTAAAAATGTGGCTGGCCGAGACTCGATCCTGCGTCACCTTGTCCAGCTGTTTTTTTTCTTTGAGTATCCCCATATTCTCTAAAACTTTTTCAGCTCGGTCATGTCCTACTTTTCTGTTTATTTGATGGTATTTTCAATCTGTTTTTTTCCTTCCCTACTAAAGGTCATGAATAAAAATTGACCTCTCCCTCTCCTCTTCTCATTTTTTTCTCTCTGTATCTCTGTGTCCAATTTAAGCATCATCACTGATGCTTCCTTTATCATTTCCTGGATCTCCGGCGACCTAATTACCATCACTCTCTTCAATCTCTTCACTGATCACTATTCCTGTATCCATCGGCCTGCTGCTTTCCCTCCTCGACATTTGCTGGGTATCCTGGTGGCCTGATAGGGCCTATCATAGGACTTATTTTCTTCCTTTCCTTAGGATCTCTCCTGGTTGCTGGAGTCCCTATTCCTGATGCCATGCATCTTCTGTTCTCTGGCTCTACATCCTGCTTCAGCATTTTCAGTTCGTCTTCTGCCTGTATCCTGACCTCTGCAGCTTTGGCTTATAGCTCCCACTTCTTGGTTTTTGCAGCTATCCTCTCCTCCATGTAAATGAAAATCTCATCTAGCTTCCTTTCACTTGTTCCATCCATCTTTTGAGCTCTGTTATCCTCTCTGGGGCCCATTTTATAAATATGCTTGTTCCTGCAAAATGTGTGTGCTTTGTGTATATGTGTGTGTGTGTGTATTTTGTATGTGTTTGTTTGTGTGTGTGTGTGTGTGTGTGTGTTAGTTAGTTACCATTTTGTCCTAGGCACATGTCGATTAGACACTAGGCCTGTTGTATGTATGTGTGTGTGTAACGAAACACTTCAAAATGTTTCGGCCCCGCCGGAATTGAACCCGGCCCTCCATGCGTGAAGCAAGGCGCTAGCCACCATGCCATCGGGGCGTGTGTGTGTGTGTGTACTCTCCTATATGTTGTTGCAGGGGTCGATTCACATCTCCTGGCGACGGCTCTTTGCTAGCCACTAAGTTACTCTCTTCCTTACCTTAGAACCTTATCATGCCTCTTCTTAAAGTTATGTATGGATCTTGCATCCACACTTCACTCTCAGATTATTCTACTGCCTGTGAACTCTAAAGCGAAAGAAATACTTCCTAACATCCCCAAGACTCATCTGACTATTCAACTTCCAGTTGTAGCCCCACTGTTCCTTTGTCCATCTCTGAAACATTCTAGCCCTGCCCACCTTGTCAATTCCTCTCAGTACTTTATACATCATTATCATGTCCTCCTTATCACTCGTATTCTCTAGTGTCACCAGATTTAGTACACTTAACCTTTCCTCATAAGACATACCGTCAGTTCCAGAGCTAGTCTTGTTGCAAACGTTTGCAATTTCTCCAATTTCTTGACGTGCTTAACCAGGTGTTGGTTGCATTCTAGTGCTGCATACTTCAATATGGGTCTGATGTACACATATGCTGCAGTGTTATTTGATTGATGTGTTCCTCAGGGAATGTGTTCGGTATAATGCTTACCTTAAGATCCTTTTCCTTAAGTGAAGTTTGCAGCCTTTGTTCTCCTTTGTCTTTCCCCAATCTCCTTGGCTTTGCACTTGGTGCATTTGTCGGACCAGCCTTGCAGCCTATCCAAATTTCTTTTTATCTTACCTGGTCTTTGACTATTGTTTTCATCCTGATGTGGCTGTATAACAACTTTGGGTCAGATTTGGCTTTTGATGATATGTCATTCATTTATTGATGATGGACATCTCTCCATATCTATGCATATCCTATCTGTCTTTTTTAGCTCAACTCCCTGTTTTCCTTGGTCGTTTGTCGTCTATACTTTTTCCATACTCTACACACTTGGCTTTGGCCTCTCCACACCTCCTGGTAAACCATGGGCTCACTCTGATTTTCCCGTTGTTACTGTTGCCTCTTGGTACGAACTTATCCACTGCCTTCCTGCATTTTTGTGGTCATGTGTTACAACATTTTGTTTACTGACTTCCCTTCAAGCTCACTTACTCACTGCACCTCATGTGGAATTGCCTCTACTTATGGAGTCCCTGTTGCTAAGTTTGACTTCTCCATCCTTCCGTACTGCTTCATTCTTCATTGTTAACTCTATTATGTATTCGAAACTCAAGACCACCTGATCGCTAGTGCCTAGGAGATTTTTAGTGTGATATCCCTTTTCTGAACTGTTCATCATATCCTCTCCGTCTGGTGTGTCCCTAACGTGTTGGTACTGTGTTTTCTAGTACCACTTCCAGCACCTTGACTTTCTATGTCTCTAGTCCCCCATGTGGCTCCAAATTCTCTTAGTCAATCTCCTTATGGTGAAATCACCCATGATGACTAACTCTGTTCTGCTCATTTTGGCCCTTCTGGAAATCTTGGCTAGTGGTACACCCTTACTTTGGTTGTTTTATCATATTCCTGTCTTGGCCTCCTGCTGTTCGGTGGTGGATTGTACATCACAGCTATCATCCTTTTGGGCCCCCAGTATGAAGTGTTCCTACTATGTAGTCATTTGCTACTACTCTGACTAGTCCTTCCATCTCAAAATTTATTGGTTTCTCATAAGCAGTAACCTCCTTTCCCTTTTTCCCTTGTCTTTCCTCAGGATCTGTTATACAGATAGGAAGATTGCATCTGTTATCACTTTCGTGAGCTTTGTGATTGGTAGATGTCCGAGGATGCCTCAATGATTCTTTCCTTCCATTTCTCGCTCTTATTTGTAATTCCATCTGCTTTGGTGTACATACCTTCAGTTTCCTTTCTAGAGCTATATTCTTGGGGGAAGAGGGGGTACGATGGGTTGATGCCAGCTGTGGGTATGGCAGGCAGGTCTGAATGTTATGGTAGTCTGATAGTGTGGCAGTATTAGTGCTGTGGGGGGATGGGGGTGCTGACAGTGGGTGTGGAGTGTTTATCGGTTCTGGTTATTGTGTTTGGTTTGTGGGGGTGGTAGGGGTTGAGGAGATGCTACAGGTGTTTCTGTGGGCAGTTGTGTACCACCTAGTTGTACTCACCTAGTTGTGGTTGCAGGGGTCGAGACATAGCTCCTGGCCCCGCCTCTTCACTGGCCGCTACTGGGTCACTCTCCCTGCTCCATGAGCTTTATCATACCTCTTCTTAAAGCTGTGTATGGAACCTGCCTCCACTACATCGCTTCCCAAGCTATTCCACTTCCCGACTACTCTGTGACTGAAGAAATACTTCCTAACATCCCTGTGATTCATCTGAGTCTTCAACTTCCAACTGTGTCCCCTTGTTGCTGTGTCCCATCTTTGGAACATTCTGTCTCTATCAACCTTGTCAATTCCTCTCAGTATTTTATATGTCGTTATCATGTCCCCCCTATCTCTCCTGTCCTCCAGTGTCGTCAGGTCGATTTCCCTTAACCTCTCCTCGTAGGACATACCCCTTAGCTCCGGGACTAGTCTTGTTGCAAACCTTTGCACTTTCTCTAGTTTCTTTACGTGCTTGGATAAATGTGGGTTCCAAACTGGTGCTGCATACCCAGTATGGGCCTAACGTACACAGTGTACAGGGTTCTGAACGATTCTTTTATTAAGATGTCGGAATGCTGTTCTTAGGTTTGCTAGGCGCCCGTATGCTGCAGCAGTTATTTGGTTGATGTGCGCCTCAGGAGATGTGCCTGGTGTTATACTCACCCCAATATCTTTTTCCTTGATTGAAGTTTGTAGTCTCTGGCCCCTAGACTGTACTCCGTCTGCGGTCTTCTTTGCCCTTCCCCAATCTTCATGACTTTGCACTTGGTTGGGTTGAACTCCAGGAGCCAATTGCTGGACCAGGCTTGCAGCCTATCCAGATCCCTTTGAGTTCTGCCTGGTCCTCTTCCGATTGAATTCTTCTCATCAACTTCACATCATCTGCAAACAGGGACACTTCGGAGTCTATTCCTTCCGTCATGTCGTTCACAAACACCAGAAACAGCACCGGTCCTAGGACTGACCCCTGTGGCACCCCACTCGTCACCGGCGCCCACTCTGACACCTCGCCACGAACCATGACTCGCTGCTGTCTTCCTGACAGGTATTCCCTGATCCATTGTAGTGCCTTCCCTGTTATCCCTGCCTGGTACTCCAGCTTCTGCACTAATCTCTTGTGTGGGACTGTGTCAAACGCCTTCTTACAGTCCAAGAATATGCAATCTACCCACCCCTCTCTCTCTTGTCTTACTGCTGTCACCCTGTCACAGAACTCCAGTAGGTTTGTGACACAGGATTTCCCGTCCCTGAAACCGTGTTGGCCTTCGTTGATAAGCTCATTCCTTTCTAGGTGCTTGACCACTCTTCTCCTGATAATCTTCTCCATGACCTTGCATACTATACATGTCAGTGACACTGGTCTGTAGTTTAGTGCTACGTTTCTGTCTCCTTTTTTAAAAATTGGAACTACATTTGCTGTCTTCCATACCTCTAGTAGTTGCCCTGTTTCGATAGACGTGTTGAAGATTGGGTTTAGGGGTACACATAGCTCCTCTGCTCCCTCTCTCAGGACCCATGGAGAAATGTTGTCCGGCCCCATCGCCTTTGAGGTATCTAGCTCGCTTAGTAGCCTCTTCACTTCCTCCTCAGTTGTGTTTATCGTGTCCAGCACCTGGTGGTGTACCCTACCTCTCCTCCTTTCTGGAGGCCCTTCTATTTCCTCTGTGAACACCTCTTTGAATCTCATGTTGAGCTCCTCACACACTTCGTGGTCATTTCTTTGACCTCCCCTCCTTCCTTCCTCAGCCTGATCACCTGATCCTTGACTGTTGTTCCCCTCCTGATGTGGCTGTACAACAGCTTTGGGTCAGATTTTGCTTTCGCTGCTATGTCATTTTTCGTATTGTCTTTGGGCTTCCCTTCTTACCTGTGCATATTCATTTCTGGCTCTACGACTGTTCTCCTTATTCTCCTGGGTCCTTTGCCTTCTATACTTCTTCCATTCCCTGGCACACTTGGTTTTGGCTTTCCTGCACCTTTGGGTGAACCATGGGCTCATCCTGGCTTTTCGCTTTTCCTGTTACCCTTGGGTATAAACCTCTCCTCAGCTTCCGTGCAAATTGTTGTCATATATTCCATCATCTCGTTTACCGACTTCCCTTCCAGCTCTTGTCCCACTGAACTCCGTGCAGGAAGTTCTTCATGCCCACGTAGTCACCTTTCTTGTAGTTTGGCTTCATTTGTGCAGCCCTTCCTGCTTCCCTCTCCACTTGTAACTCTACAGTAGTCGAAGCTTAGAACCATATGATCACTGGCCCCAAGGTGGCTTTCATGTGTGATGTCCTCAATATCTGCGCTACTCAGGGTGAATACTAGGTCCAGTCTCGCTGGCTCGTCCTCCCTCTCTCTCTGGTATTGTCCTTACATGTTGGTACATGAGATTTTCCAGTACCACCTCCATCATTTTAGCCCTCCATGTTTCTTGGCCCCATGTGGTTCTAAGTTCTCCCAATCGATTTCCTTATGGTTGAAGTCGCCCATGATCAGTAGCTTCGCCCTGCTCGCATGAGCCCTTCTGGCCAATTCGGCCAGTGTGTCAACCATCGCTCTATTACTCTCATCATACTCTTGCCTTGGTCTCCTGCTGTTCTGTGGTGGGTTATACATCACTGCAATTATCACCTTTGGACCTCCGGACTGAAGTGTTCCTATTATACAATCTCCTGCTTCTCCTCTGTCCCCTCTCTCCAGCTCATCAAAATCCCATGTGTTTTTGATCAGCAGTGCCACTCCTCCACCCTTTCTGTTCCCTCTGTCTTTCCTCAGGATCTGGTATCCCGTTGGAAAGATGGCATTTGTTATCATCCCTGTGAGCTTTGTTTCAGTGAGGGCTATGATGTCCGGTGATGCCTCTTTGATTCTTTCATGCAACTCCTCCCACTTATTCGTTATTCCATCTGCGTTCGTGTACCATACATTCAGTTTCCTCTCCAACACTGTTCCCTTTGAGGCTGTGCTTCCCTGTCTGTCTGTACCCTCTCTGCCCCCATCCTGCCTCTGACGACTTCTTACTCTTTTCTTTCACTTGTTCCCTTTCTTTTTGTGATGTCATGTTCGAGGTACACTCTCCTGTATTTTTGGGAACCCTTTAACAGTGGTTTCCGCTGCAGGATTTTGTTTTGTATCAATTCTAACTTGAATGTCAATTTGTGTACTCACCTAATTCACCTAATTGTGGTTGCAGGGGTCGAGACTCAGCTCCTGGCCCCGCCTCTTCGCTGTCTGCTACTGGGTCTCTGCTCTCCCTGCTCCATACGAGTGTGTGTGTGTGTGTGTACTCACCTAGTTGTACTCACCTAATTGTGGTTGCAGGGGTCGAGACTCAGCTCCTGGACCCCGCCTCTTCGCTGTCTGCTACTGGGTCTCTGCTCTCCCTGCTCCATACGAGTGTGTGTGTGTGTGTGTGTACTCACCTAGTTGTACTCACCTAGTTGTGGTTGCAGGGGTCGATTCATAGCTCCTGGCCCCGACTCTTCACTGGCCGCTACTGGGTCACTCTCCCTGCGCAATGTGCTTTATCATACCTCTTCTTAATGCTATGTATGGATCCTGCCTCCACTACATCGCTTCCCAAACTATTCCACTTCCCGACCACTCTGTGACTGAAGAAATACTTCCTAACATCCCTGTGATTCATCTGAGTGTTCAACTTCCAACTGTGTCCCCTTGTTGCTGTGTCCCATCTCTGGAACATTCTGTCTCTGTCCACCTTGTCAATTCCTCTCAGTATTTTATATGTCGTTATCATGTCCCCCCTATCTCTCCTGTTCTCTAATGTCGTCAGGTCGATTTCTCTTAACCTCTCCTCGTAGGACATACCCCTTAGCTCCGGGACTAGTCTTGTTTCAAATCTTTGCACTTTCTCTAGCTTCTTTACGTGCTTGGTTATGTGTGGGTTCCAAACTGGTGCTGCATACTCCAATATTGGCCTACCGTACACAGTGTACAGGGTCCTGAACGATTCCTTATTAATTAAGATGTCGGAATGATGTTCTTAGGTTTGCTAGGCGCCCGTATGCTGCAGCAGTTATTTGGTTGATGTGCGCCTCAAGAGATGTGCCTGGTGTTATACTCACCCCAAGATATTTTTCCTTGACTGAGGTTTGTAGTCTCTGTCCCCCTAGACTGTACTCCGTCTGCGGTCTTATTTGCCCTTCCCCAATCTTCATGACTTTGCACTTGATGGGGTTGAACTCCAGGAGCCAATTGCTGGACCAGGCTTGCAGCCTGTCCAGATCCCTTAGTAGTTCTGCCTGGTCCTCGTCCGATTGAATTCTTCTCATGAACTTCACATCATCTGCAAATAGGGACACTTCGGAGTCTATTCCTTCCGTCATGTCGTTCACAAATACTAGAGACAGCACCGGTCCTAGGACTGACCCCTGTGGAACCCCACTCGTCACCGGCGCCCACTCTGACACCTCGTCACGTACCATGACTCGCTGCTGTCTTCTTGACAGGTATTCCCTGATCCATTGAAGTGCCTTCCCTGTTATCCCTGCCTGGTCCTCCAGCTTCTGCACTAATCTCTTGTGTGGAACTGTGTCAAACGCCTTCTTACAGTCCAAGAATATGCAATCTACCCACTCCTCTCTCTCTTGTCTTACTGCTGTCACCCTGTCGTAGAACTCCAGTAGGTTTGTGACACAGGATTTCCCGTCCCTGAAACCGTGTTGGCCGTCGTTGATAAGCTCATTCCTTTTTAGGTGCTCCACCACTCTTCTCCTGATAATCTTCTCCATGACCTTGCATACTATACATGTCAGTGATACTGGTCTGTAGTATGTGTATGTGTGTGTGTGTGTCCTTACCGTCGATGGAGGTAGGGTGGGTGGCTTGCAGGAGGTGGCGACGGTGTTGCTTAGAAGACTTGAAATAATTCACCTCCAGGAACAACCTGTCAATAAAAAGTTTGCCATTAATTTAATGAAGCTAATAAGTCAATTTTCAGTTTATTTTCGATGAGTCATCCAACATCATCAGGAATTTGAAAATTGCTACATCAAATGTACACTTTTGAATACAAAAGGTATATTGCAACTACTAATTTTAATTAGAAAATATGTGAACAATGCTGAGGGACTACCTGCTTTAAAATAGTTGTCTTTATATGTTAGATTTTCATATTAAGTTTCTCCAATCAGTTATACTGTCGTATTGAGTATGTAGAGATGCTGAACTCTGCATCTGATAATATGCTCCCCGATGTAGGTTTTATTACGGTTTTCATTGATTAATCTTATTTTATTTTGTTTTTAATGAATCAGATTTTTATTGAAATTTTATGCAACACAAACACACATACGCACACGTACATGTACAGACACTGATGCACTCACGAACGCTCCACATATACACACACAAAAACACACACTTGTACACATACACACTCAAACACTGGCAATCCCTCACACAAACACACTCACGCATTCATTAGGGTCACCAACAATGCCATAACTTCTGCAAGACACTCTCATATACACTGAGACAGAGAGAGAGAGAGAGAGAGAGAGAGAGAGAGAGAGAGAGAGAGAGAGAGAGAGAGAGAGAGAGAGAGAGAGAGAGAGAGAGAGAGACAAGAAGAGACATAGAGAGAGAGGACTTCTGTGTTGAAAGAAGCAACTGCAGATCAGTGTCGCTCCAGTCAATCACCAGCATAATACTTAAGACTATAATCTCACGGCAAATTACAGCGCTTTTTCAATTACCACGTGCTTCATTGTGACCGTCAATATGGCTTCAGATAAGATCGCTCTGCTACTGATCGCCTGGCCAGGACTAGGCTTGCACATCCATGGGTAGAGTGCCGTCATGGCACTGAACAATAATGAAACCGCCTTTCCTCTCAACCATCCAACTCATTAGAAAGAGCTCAACTTTTCCTGAGACATAAAGTCAAACTCTAAACTAGAGCTAGACAGCAGACAGTAGGGCTAACTTTGGTTCAAGACACCTGCGGACGGTAGCAGAATGTCCCCTCATCCCCTCCCCACACACAAAAACAACAACAACATTAAAACATTTTATATACAAAAAGAGAAAAAGAGCTAGGCTACTCATAAAGTTCCTAACACATCATAACCTAAATTTAAATACTGGAAAGAGAATCAGCCAGCTTATTATCTTTGCCGGCAATATGTATAACTTTAATGTTAAATGGTTGTAGTTTGAGACTCCATCTCATCAGATGTTTGTTGTGGTTCTTCATGGAGTTGATGTAGACTAGTGGGTTGTGATCGCTGTAAACTGTGACAACTTGTGATGACTCCCTCGTAGGCCTCAAAATGTTCTAACGCCAGTATCAGAACGAGGGCTTCTTTTCAATTGTGGCCTAGGCCCTCTGGTGAGGTTGATATTTGGCCGAAAGTTAGCCACAGGCTGCAAGCAATCTTCCCCAGATTTTTGTAGGAGTACTGCCCCAACCCCTGACTCTCATGCATCAACCTGTAATGTAAAGGGTTTTGAAAAATCAGGAGACAGGAGAATGGGTGCAGTGCAAAGTAGACCTTACCTTTGCTAAAAGCATCGTGGCAGTCTGGGTCCATTGAAATTTGGTTTTATGACTGGTAAGTGAGGATACGGGGACTACAACATCTGCAAAGTTCTTACAGAATCGTCTGTAAAACACTACCATCCCTAAGAAACGTTGGAGGGATTTTCTATCGTGAGGTATTGGTAATTCTAATGGCAAGAATTTTAGCAAATTTAGGGGCCACTTTACCACTACCTACTTCATGGCCCAAAAAAGTAATAGTAGACTGGCCAAAGAATGACTTACACAAATTAATAGTTAATTGGGAAAATCTTAAACTTCTCAAAGAGAACTTTAAGCCTAGAAACATGTTGAAGTAGCCTCTGTTTTTCAGGATGAGCTCTGTAGGGAAAGAGTTTAATAGGCATAGCGTTTCCAACATCTTAGTGTACATGTTTTTCCGGACATCCGAAAATGTCAGGGTGAGACTGTAAGAGTGCAGTTAAACTTATAACTTGATCCTTAGACAGTCCCATCATTAAAGGGCTAGGGTCCTTGAAGACAGAATTGGAAGTTTTTCTTGAATTTCGGTAATAGGGTGCAAGGAGTCAGGGTCGTCTATAGAGACAGGGACAGAGTCATTACTGTTACTTTATTTGGAGTATTAAATTATTTAATTTGATTTATATGGTATCTTTTACTCTTTGAGGGCTTATCAAGGGGAACTACCTATAATTTACATCAGATAGTTTACTTACAATTAGTATAGGTCCGTAAATCTAGCTTTTAGGGTGTGGCCAGTATAGGCTCCTGCAGCAGCACCTGGTCTCCTGGATTAAAGGAACGAAGCTTTG